>VWZK01008363.1:0-46032 GCA_013396935.1 Baryphthengus martii | reverse complement strand
TGTTCTTGAGCTGGTGTTAGATTTCCTCCGCAAGTTTATTCCAGCTTTCTAGACTTAAGTGTGTTGGATCCAGCTTCGGTGTCACGAAACAGTCCTGAAAAACTGGGTTTTTCTTTGTTCTGATGTGCCAACAAGTGGTATTTACAGCTTTACCCTCTGGCTTAAACTGGCAGAATGTGTAACAATGGACTGACTTCTTATACAACACTTTCAGGTTGCATCATATATAAAATGAACACACAATAAAATGTATATACTATATCATGGATTCTTAAAATCACAGACTGGTAGGGCTTGGAAGGGATCTCTGGAGATCACTGAGTCCAACCCCCCTGCCAGAGCAGGATCACCCAGGGCAGGCCACACAGGAACAGATCCAGGTGGGTTTGGAAAGTCTCCAGAGAAGGAGACTCCACCACCTCCCTGGGCAGCTTGTTCCAGGCTCTGTCACTCTCCCAGCAAAGAAGTTTCTCCTCCTGTTGAGGTGGAACCTCCTGGGTTCCAGCTTGTACCTGTTATTTCTTGTCCTGTTACTGGGCACCCCAGAAAAGAGCCTGGCCCCTTCCACTTGACCCCCACCCTTCAGATATTTCTAGCCATGACTCAGATGCCCTCTCAGCCTTCTCTTCTCCAGGCTAAACAGCCCCAGATTTCTCAGCCTTTCCTTATAGGAGAGATGTTCCAGTCCCTTCATCATCCTCGTAGCATCCGCTGGACTCTCTCCAGTAGATCGCTGTCTGTCTTGAATTGGGGAGCCCCAGACTGGATCCAGTATTCTGGGTGTGGTCTCCCCAAGGCAGAGTAGAGGGGCAGGAGAACCTCCCTCCACCCGCTGGACACAGTTTTCTTAATGCCCCCCTAGGAGCCCATTGGCCCTCTTGGCCACAAGGGCCCATTGCCCATGGAGAACTGACTATCTGCTAGGACTCCAATGTCTTTCTCCATGGAGCTGCTTTCCAGCAGGATATATATACTATACACTGCATATTATGTGCAATCTTCACAGCACTTCCTGGAAGGAACAGAGAAACGTTATCCCACAGAGTACAGGGCAGTTTGCAACACAGAGGGATCCATTACAAGCTAGAGGAGGTCTTCCCAAATTTAGCTTGCACCTCAGGTGGCAGTGAGGCATCAGCACGAGCAGCGGCATGTGGTCAGCTTTGCACTAATGAAGTTACACCTCCTTTTTCTCTGCCCTTTCACTGGACACCTCACCCCCATAAATTCGGTCTCCGGTCTATGTCGCTCAGCCTCATGCCTTCTCCCCAGCACTGAGCGAGACGTGCAGGTCCCACACCAGCTGGGCTCCTGGAGGCTCCTGTGGCAGTGGCCTCTCGGGGTCACCTCTGCCAGCTTTGCTGAAAACAGAAGGTGGCTCCTCCTACCTCAGCCTGCCTGCAAGCGCTGTCAGGAGAGCCCCAGCCTCTGCTGTTTACCCTCTTTATGTGGCTGCTCTGAGCCAAAACAACAAAACCACATTCCTTTGCTCTCCAATCATCCTGGTATCATAAACAGCAAGTGTTCTCTTTCAGCTTCTCAAAAGGCACACACAAATTGCATTAGGTTTAGGGTAATGAGGTAGGAAGGGACTTGTGGGACTATCAGATCCATTTTCCCACCCTTGTAGATACCACATCATATGGTCCTTTCTCTGTTCCTATCAAGATCTGTCTGAAAGCCTGGGTACTTTTTTCCCTGACTATTCCAGCTTAGACCTGTTTCAAGCATTGATTTTCTCATGATTTCAAGCTCCAGTTTCCAGCCTAATGTAAGTCTAATGTGGCCAGTCTGAATCCTTTTGTTCTTGTTCGGACACTGTCCTTTAGTCTCCAGGATATTTTAGAGTGATGATTTCCTTTGCAAAAATCATCCCCAATGATAGCCTTCAGTCAGAGGTACCAAACCCAAAATTTACCAAACCAAGAAGTTCTTGCCTTTCTCCTCATAAACATAGGAGGCATTTGGTTTCCTGGAGCGTCCAAGTAGTTCTTCTCTGCACCAGTTGCAGCTTCAGCTCATGTTTCTGTAACAGGTGAGCATAGTTTGACCCCTCATTTCAGACAAGGCCTCCCCTTGTTGCCTTAAACAATGATGCTTATACTTCTCTTGTAGTCACATTTTTAGCAATAGAAGACTGAAGGGTTTTTTGGTAAGGGGGAAGTAAACTCTCTTGAAATATATCTAGAAATTAGGCTAAATAGAAATTTGTGCACTCATTTCTCAGCATCTAGCTCTATGAGGTGTTTCCATACAAAACCTAGATCAGGACATAGCTTTATAGTCTTTTTTTATTATTATTTTATTTGGTCAGGCCCACAAATGGAAGAGATTTTTTCTCATTCTGGCAGATATTATCACCAGTTAGGGCTGGTACTTCATGAGAAACCTGTGTCTGATTTTAGTGTGGTTAAATTGGAAGCCAAATTTTCACCTTATTTGGAAATGAAGCGTCAGCCTGAAGCTAATCCAGGCCCACAAGGCTGCTCCGTCCATCTGCACTCTCATCTGCTGTGACTGTTTCATTCACAAACACATGCAATCATTCTAGCCCAGGGCTGCATTCCCAGATCTCAAATTCTGAAAAGAAGGGGAGAGCAAGGCCTGCAGGCAAAACATTGATCAGCTTTTTGATTCACCAGGAATGTATGGAGATTACATTTTACGTGCAGTAGTGGTATCAGTCTATAAGAGGGACTTGTGGGAGAGAATTAAGTGAGCGATTTTCCTGTGTGACCTACTCTAGGTTCCTGCTCTGGCAGGGGGATTGGACTCGATGATCTTTCGAGGTCCCTTCCAGCCCCTAACATTCTGTGATTCTGTGATTTTGGTGATGAGTTTGAATGGGAACCTAAATTCTGGTCTTGTTTTTGTACAGCTGTGGTCACGCTCGCAGTAATTTTGGCAGTATGACTGCAGAGTGAGCCAGTTCATCGCCCCGCCACAGATGACTGTGTGATCCACGACCCAAACATGAGTGCCGGTGCAGAAGAGAGGGCAGGAAGACATTGCTGTGGGAGGAGGGAAGGGCAGAACAAAGGCAGCTCAGGTTGAAATTTCTGGAACTGCCCCTGAGATAACCTAGTGACACAATTATAATTTGGGCTTCCTCACAAATTTCCACTAAGACGTGTACTGATCATCACTGTATATAGGAGATTCCTTCACCGTGATCAACATATAAAATACATGGCATCATAAAAGCCACAGGCAAATCGGTCTGTCCCCCAAAACGCCTCAGCCTCCATAAGATACCAAAAAAGGTAAAATAAACAGCCAGGCTCTCAGACACACCTGGACCTGTTTTGAGGAGAATGCTGCAGATACCTGTGTCCCCCACCCAATCAAGAGACCCTCTCCCGAGACTGACACTTCCCCAGTGACACAGACAGCATCTTTGAGTGACCGCTGCAATTCTATGTACAACTTTACTACAGTAGAAGAGAGTGCTGTAGCTGTGTACCCGTGAGTATCAGAGTTACCCATGAGAACCTACCTGGGAAGCTGTACAACCATTGTCATTCACACTGGAAGAGATCAAAGCTGGAATGAGTTTGCCAGAGCCCACCCCTAACCATTAAGCAATCTCCTAAGCTCTCCAAACTCACTGTCAGAAGCAGAAGTCCTGCAGACCAGCCCACGCTGAGTGGAACCCTCCGATGCCAGAGCAGCAGTCGCAGACCTGTTTACCCACAGCGACTCTGACACCTCAAGAAGTTTTCTCACATGTGAACTATCGAGGTCTGTTGGTGCTACACGTGCACTTCGCAGCTCGCTGCCCTTCAGTAAGCGCTCAACGAGTGCCCTCATGGAAACTCTACGGGTGAAACCCATCAGTCCTAGAAGGAGCACACAAGGAGAAGAGAGAAAAGACAGAAACATGCTTTTACAGTGAGAAAACCTTTCTCCCATCACCGGCACCCTCTGGCTAATCCCTCAGATCTGATCCTCAAGGAAGATCTACAAATGATAAGCTTGAGAACTGAAACTGGTACCTTGGTGGAGACAGTGCTCCTGGCAGCCTTTTATGGTTTTCACAGCAATCCCTTTTCAACCCAGCCCCTCACTGTTCCCTGTTAACTGCCCACCTTTCCCTCTTTCACATGGGAGATGTAAAATTTAGCACCTTCCTCTTGCTAATTCCCTCGCCCCTTCCAGTTAAGTGTTAACTCCTTTTTTCACATAAAGTGTCTAATTGACTGACATAATTAAATTAAGCTCAGAGCACTGTATCCCAGCCTAGCCTTGGTCTGAAGTTTGACACTTCTGTTTCAGATTTAAAGAAAGGGCTTTGAGTGCTTTAAACCTTGTCAACTTTTTCTCATTCTTATCGGCTGATTTATTAAAAGATGTACTTTCTCCAGCAGATGGCAACATACTTCTCAATTATTTGAAGAACACCTAAGAGGTAGGACTCGTTCCTGTGCAAGTCAGATTGAAGATGAATTCGTCTGTGAGAAAGGGGCTGAGTACAGTACAGGTGCTTATCTTTCCTTGAAACATTTAGGCAAGTATTTTTGAAGCTAGTGGCATTGCCGTTCCATTTAAACTTGTTGTTCTGTAGTCTTGGAATTTAGTGTAATATTGTTATTGTAGCTCTTTACCTCTGCATTTAACTAGAGGGGCAGTGAGCAGGTGAACCAGAACATCTCTATGTATCCCCCATGGCATTGCTTTTATTTCCAAGGAGCAAGAATGTGGTCCGGCATAGTTGGAGGTGTATTCTCACGTTGTTTCTCTCCTTTTTTAAAATTTTATTTATTTTTTATTTTCCTAAAATGTATTTCAAAATCACACATTTCCAGTGCACACCAGAAATACCCATTAGTTGCTGGAGAATTGTAAAGTATTTTTATTGCTGTGGACTCAGAAACTCCGGTCAATCGAGAGCTCTGTATAGGGAAGAAAATGGTAGGATCTTTCTTCCTTTGATTCCAGCTGTAGTAATTTTTCCGTGAATAGCCAAAATGTGATTTTCCACTGACTTGTGCCTATTTCTGCCTCTGCGAGGTCGATAGCAAATGATATGAAGAAGCATTTGACATCACTTGCTACAGGTTGCAGTTACTAGCCGAGGCACACCGCGGGGGGGAAGCCGACTCAGGCTCTTGTCTTCACCCTTTTGTCTGTCACTTCTTTTAAGTGCTAATTACACTTGATTTTTCCCAGGGAGGATGCAGACTCAGGTGCATGACAAAACCCTCGCAGGGTGACTCAGCACTGGTTGGCTCAAAGCTGGCGGTTATGAAGGCCACCAGCCAGGCATCTCCATTTCTTCATCTCCTGGCATCATCGGATCCGTTTTACGCTCTGGCACCTGCTCTCCAGTTGAGCCCCTCTCTCAATCTAGATCTCCACTCAGCTGCCCCAGTGCGTGATGGTATCGTGATCTGTTCTCATCATCCCCCCTCCCCGTTTCTTGTTGTTCCATGTCTCCTCACAGGTAGCCCTGTGAAAGGATTTAGAAACATGATCTGATCCAAGGGCATGATTCGCAAAGGGAGTGTATTGACACACATAGCCCACTCATACAAACGCAGGCAAAGCCAAAGGCCAGGCTTGCTCGCTACCCTGTTAAGAGTGACTGATAAATTTTTCACTCTGCCTCGATAAAGAAGGGAGCCCTGCTCTTTTTAAAACAGCTCTGCTCAGTCCCACACCATGCAATGTTGTTGGGGTTTTTTTTGTGTTTTTTTTTTTGTAGCAATGTGAGAAGTTCAGAAGGCTTTGTGAAAGACTAGGATAGTGGTTCCCATCCTGTAACTTTCGGGCAAATGGGTCTGTGGCCACACATAATTAGGAAGTTACAAATTAGATCAGCCAGAATATGGTCATTGCTGGCCAAAGTCAGGACTGCCACCTGCAAAAAATCTCAGCATTACAATTTCCTGATACTGTACCACTGCACTTCGAAGGGGAAATCATATGAAACAGTTTGAGCTGATCCATAGCTTTGCCCACACCATGAGGGACAAGCCCTAGTTCCCTCCTCATCCAAGCTGGCTTAATTAATGATTTCAATTTAGTCCATAGGTGGACTTCTGCTGCCACAGCTCCAGTGAGAAAGGTGGCTGTAATTAATAGAAACTGGAAAAAAAGGAAACGTCTTCCTCTAATTAACTGTACTTTTTTAATAGTAGGACTTTGTACAGATGTGTAAAGTTCATTCAGTGGTAACAATCACACACTGCCTAAACATATAGATTGATTTCTACTGTATATCACTATGTACTCTATTGGATCAGCTTTTCTGTTTAATTAAAGAAGCTACAGATGATAGTGCAGCTCAGCTCGGTAACAGCTGAATGGTAAAAGTACCTGAAATCTATACGTGGTCTGCTGGAAAAGAATTTGATTTGCTGCACTTCATTCCCAGGGGATGGGAATTCATGCCATGAGGAATACCATCATAATTGGTACTAATTAGAATTCCTGGGAGAGAGGCCAAACGTGGCCTTTCAGACTGTGTTTCCCACTCAGGCAGAGAGTTGATCTTGGCAGAGAAGCAGGTGAGGAAGGCAGCCTGCAGTGGGGCTCTCCAGACGTACCTGCTGCCTACGTGTGCAGAGCCTGTGCCCCCCTGACTTCCACTGGAAAAAAAAGAAAAGAAAAAGAAAAAACAAAACTGTACAAAAATCTTGCAGAACCTCAAAGTCTGACTCCTCACCGTGTTGTGAAACCAAACCTGCATCTTCAGTGAGCTGTCAGGAGCAAGGCAAGAGCTGAGAAACGAACCCGTGGGAGCTGCCCTGTTTGTTTGCTTAATCGCTTAGTTTAAATATAGATTAAAAATCACTTAAGCTCTTCCACAAGCAAAGTGTGTGTCAGCCAATGGGTGTCAGAAACTGCAAAGAAGTAAAAAACATACTCACAGAAGGAAGAGATTTTAGGGAAGAAATGAGAAAAAAAAAAAGTGATTGAATCCTTGGAGTGGAGCAACAGTAGATCTTCTGAAGGGACATCCCTTCCTAGGAAAACAAGAGCTGCCAGGCTCTCTTAATCTCTCCCCCTCCTGTTGACATTTGCTAACAGTGAGCACTTTGGTGAATAATCCCTTGTTTACATTCATTTCTTCGGATGAAATGGAAATGTCACAGTTCACAGAATGTCAGAAACGCACTGGAAAACCTCGGCAAGATCCTGAGCTGCTGTACTGCCTGTCCCGGCTGCGGCGTAGCATGTCCTTGCCAGGCCCGGCACTGGCACAGCCGCTCCTCAGGCATTAAAGAGCATCACCTGTCCCAGCGCTTTCTGCCTCTTCTGGGCCACTTCAGGTGCCACCTGTCTCTGAGCTAGCCCTGGAGAGTGTGACACTGGAAAAAAACAGTCTGATGCACTGGAGTAAGTAGCCGCTTGCTGTAGCAAGACCACCTGACATGCACTTTAGCAGCAGCCTAGCTTATACCATCCCCATTTTTTTATAGCTATAGGAGTTTAAGGTTGTGCTACTGAAAACACCAAAGAGATTGATTGAAGTAAACTGCTAGAGAAAAGTGCAGAGAAAAAGCCGCCTTGCTCTTCCCAAGAAGCTTGTTGGCTGTCTCCAAAGAGCGGACGTGCTTTGTCCAGCCCAGATTCTTGAGAGGCTGCACTGTTTGTGACCTTCTGTCAACCATGGGGAGAAGCATTTTTAGATCATGTCTGACTTGAAGATGTCTCCTCAAGTTTAGCATTACTATAGGTGAAGCACTTGAGTAGCTTCTCAGCAGGGATGAAAACCGCAGCAAGACACGAGCTCAGGAACTTCTAGTCAATGACTCCTTGCAGCACAAACCATCCTTGTGCAGACAGGGTCTCCCTTCTGAGTGGACAACGAAGGACATAGAATCATAGAATCATAGAATGGTTTGGATTGGAAGGGACCTTAAAGATCATCCAGTTCCAAATCCCCTGCCATGGGCAGAGACACCACCCCCTAGACCAGGTTGCTCAAGGCCTTTGTCCAACATGGCCTTGAACACTTCCAGGGAGAGGCATCCACAGCTTCTCTGGGCAACCCGTTCCAGTGTCTCATCACCCTCTGCAAAGAATTTCCTTCTAATATCTAGTCTAAATCTACCCTTTTCTAGCTTAAAGCCATTTCCCCTCGTCCTATCACTACAAACTCTCATAAATAGTCCTTCCTCAGCTTTCTTATAGGCCCCCTTCAGGTTCTGGAGGCTGCTATAAGGTCTCCTTAGAGCCTTCTCTTCTCCAGGCTGAACAGCCCCAACTCTTGCAGCCTGTCCCCATAGAAGAGGTGCTCCAGCCCTCAGATCATCTTCGTAATTTCCTCTGGACCTGCTCCAACAACTCAATGTCTTTCTTGTGTTGGGGGCTCCAGAACTGTATACAGGGCTCCAGGTGGGGTCTCACCAGAGCAGAGTAGAGGGGGTGGATCATCTCCCTCGACCTGCTGGCCACACTTCTTTTGATGCATGTAACTAGACTGGTGGCTTTCATCGACAGCCTGAGCTTAGCTGTTCCATTAGGAAACAGCTCCACTTTCAAAGCTGATGTTGCAATACTAGATATTGCAGGCATTAATACTTTCCCTCCAGTGTTTTCAGTCACTTGGTGGTGTGACACTGGGGTGCAATGGTTGCCACAATAATGTGTGCACATCTTTCCTTTTAAGTAGTGTGCTCCCACTCTTCTGTTTGTTTAGTTGTACTTCTTCAGGCAGTGAACTTCCCAGGGCAGGGATGGAGCCATCTTCTCCGCTGCCGAGGGCATGGTGCAGTGTGTGAGCTATCAGAGGGGAATATGAAAAAAAGCAGTGGACTGGGAACCCCTGTGCATGTCCGTGCAGGTGGGAAAATACACTTTGTGGCTTTTGCCAGCATGTAGCAACAGCTCGGCTGGGCCAGAGGAATTCAGTAATGGCAATCACATGGTTAACAAACGTGATGTATTTCTGTCACTTGTGTTCTGTTGTCCCTCACAACGCTGACCAGCACTGTTGCTTTTACTCCTGTCATGCCAGAAATCACAGATGCTCCAGGTGCTGCTGCTGGTCGATGGACATAAATGCAGGAGCGAGGCTGCTTTTGAAAGGGGAGGGGACACGGAACGGAGCCGGTGGCTTTCCCCTGCGTGNCCCGACAGTAATCCCGACAGCAATCCCGACAGCAGCCCCGACAGCAGCCGCGACAGCAATCCCGGCGACAGCCCCGACAGCAGCCCCGACAGCATCCCTCCCGGCCGGGGATGGCAGCGGCCCCGCGCTGAGCCCCGCCGATCCCCCGCTGCCGCTCCCATGCCCCCCCAGGAGCTGCTGGACTACTCGCCCGCCCTGCGGAGACACAGCCCCCCCCGGGGCAGCGGCCCGGAGCTGGGCATCAAGTGCGTGCTGGTGGGAGATGGTGCCGTGGGCAAGACCAGCCTGGTGGTCAGCTACACCACCAACGGGTACCCCGACGAGTACCAGCCCACCGCACTCGACACCTTCTCCGGTAGGTGCTCCCTCGGGCTCCGCCGGCCGGGTGAGGGGGAGGAGCGGCGTGGGGGTGAGACTCTGCCCGGCGCAGCCGGACCCCCCTCGGTTCGCGGTGTTCCCGGGAGAACGGGCCCGAGCAGCCGCCCGGGCAGGGGGAACCCTTCCCGGCGAGACGGCCTCCACTCCGGGGGCCGGGGGGGCTTTGCGGGTTTGGGGTGAGCGCTGCCCAGCGGGGGACGCAGCCCGAGGGCTTTTTCTGCGACTCGGGCGTTCAGTGAAGTTTGGCAGGTGGAAGTCCTGGGGTTGCGGCTCTGCCCGTCAACGGGGCGTGGGTGAAGTTCGCTTGAGAGTTCTGAGAAATTGAGCACCTTCTGGTTTTGTGGTGTTACTACGACTAAATAGAAGAGGGGCTTGATTTTGTGGTGATGTTGCTGCTTTTTAGCTTCAGAAATATCACAGCATTGCACTGTTTCAACTGATACTCGGCAAAAACATCCTTTTCCCCACATGCCACTGAAATTAGCATTGAAGAGAGGTTGCCAGAAGTTTTATAACTTTAGAAGTCTGGCTAGTGTTGCCTTCCCCGACAGCTGATGAGCGCTCATGAGATTCCACTTTTGTAAATGCCATCTTTGTTCTTGTTCTCTGCTCCTCTTCTTTTGGGCTCCAATTTCTAATATAAAGCCCAGGAAAGTGCAAACCCTGTGAAGGATTTCTGATCTTCATCTGATATGAGGAAACACAGTGACACCCGACAGTATACATTGGTAGATTAGAGATGGGCTCAAGTCAGACCAGGAATGAGGCATCTAATATGTCGTAGTCTCAGGGGCTCTTAGAGAGAGCATTTGGTTCTTCTTAGTGTCCCCCAGGTTGCTCACTCTTGCACTGGACATTGGTGATTTGCCTTGACCCTCTCCAAGCTCTTCCACTGTCACTTGAAGGAAATGAACTGGGAACACGCTGCTGTTCAGTGTCCAGCGGCCCTTTTGGGAACAGATGGCAGCAGCCCTCAAGTCCTCCAAGGGAAAGATTACTACTCTACCTGCTCCCTTTACACAGATGGGTACAGTTTGGGCTAAGAGAGGCTTGAAATTGCCATACTTATTAGCCTCCACATTTTTGGAAAGGGCAAATCCATAGTAAATCCAGGAAGTCAGAGGCAGTGTGAGTTCAGAGACTCGCCAATTAGCAGTAAATAATTGGAAGGTAGCTGCTCTTGGGTGTAGCCCCACTCTGAATGTCCGAGTACCAAGCCAGACTTCCAGAAGTGCATAGCATTTGCAACAGATAGAAATCAAAAACATTAAAAACTAGTCTTCCAAAATTCACTTTCTGCTTATTGGGAGGAAATGGGAGAATAGAGGTTTCTTCCCCCATCCTTACTTTTAACCTGGACAAACTGAAAGAGAGTTGCTCCGTGGATTCACAAGGCACAGTTCAAGATCCATTTCAGAAATTTCAGTCCAATCCCCTCCACTTTTGAGTAATACTTGCTGTTGAAACTGCCAGCAGAACTGAGCTTCACAGTTTCCATCCTAACCCTACTGCTGGTAATGCCAATTACAAGGTAGAAGAAAGTATCATGTTTTCAGGGGAACAGCTCTGGGACTGTGACCCGGCCACCTTTGTCTGGATGCTACCTCCTGCTGGGTGTCACTGCCAGGTAGAGCAGCCTTGGGTGAAATGTGTACCCAGTGACCTTTCTGCACTAGGCTATCCTGTTCTGCAGGCCCCCTTGCTATTGTACCGAAATCCGGCTTCGTCCCAAGGGTGTGGACCTCATGAGGGCGGTGTTTGGAGGGGACTGTCGCAGAGTTGCTGGAGTAGCTTACGCCAGCAGCAGGTACAAAAAAAGACTTGTGCAAGCAATGGAGCTGCAAGTAATATATGTGGTATCTTTCTTCTGAAGACTGTAAAACATCTCAGAGATGCTAATTCCTTCTCTCAAGGCACTTGGGAGACAGAAGAAGCCAGATACTAGAAAGGCAAATGCCCAGTGCCTGGAAGATCAAGTCAGGATCTTGCAAGTTCTTTGATCAGGAACAGGTTTCTCTTCCTCCTCTGGGGCAAAGATATGGTAACAACCCAACCTTTCCCAGTCACAAGGAAGCAATGACTTTCAGCTATGCCGCGGGGAGTGGCACTGTGGTGGGTGCATCCACCCCTTCTGTTTTCCTTCAGTCTCCCACCAAACTTGGGTTCATCTTTTGTCTTGTGTGTCATTCTTTCTCCCCAGACTGCTTTCTGGGCACAGGAGTGCTCTCCTCCAAGAACTTGTGTTAAACTACCCAAGTCACTTCTCTCTGTCACTTTTCTCACCTGGCTGATTACTTCAAGAACCACAAAAGATTGATCCTGCTTCTATTTCGTTTTGGGTTTTTGTTGTTGTTTTTAACAAAAAAAAGACAGGACAATAAAGCCTCCTCCTGGGCACAGGGAGGGCATTTATCTACCTTGTGTCAAGTGCCAGCCACTGTCACCTTCACCAGAATATCTGCCTCTCTTCACGAGAACTCTGTCCCGTCCATCTTGTCAGGACTTTCAAGGGATTTCCAGTCTGTTTCAAGTCACTCTTTATGGCGTCTGTGCACTTAAATACCTAACAGTTTCACCCCAGATTTCCATCAGAGGTCCTGCCAGCCCTGCCTCTGAGTCAGCTGATACCACATGAAGGCTTATTGTGATTAGGGAGTGGAATGGGAGCAGACCTGACCTGTATAACTCAGCAGTTTTTCAGTGTGTGGATAGTCTGTGAAGGGGATTTCACTCGTCACTATTTCCTTAATAGCTTCTTCATTTCAAAGTTGGGTTTAGGTCTTTGTATGTCCTTAGCTGGGACACTCACAGAAACTTTTTTTTTTTTATTAAAGGCCAAATTTCTGGCCAGGATGGGAAAAATCTCCGATAGCTTGTTTAATGGAGACCAATTTGAACTTCCTCCCTTGGCCAAGAAGCGAGAAGCAAGTTGCTGACACTCTCAGCTTGTGTTTATCCTTATCTGCTTTCTTGGGTGGTGAAAGAACCACCAGCTATTCTCAGGGCACCCTTTGGCCACGGGCTCTTCTTCAGACAAGCAGTTGTCCAGTAATATGGAACTGTTCTTCCGAAATACCAGAGAAGACCCCAAAACACCTGAGGACTAATCACATCAGAAAGTCTACTGCAGGCCTCTTAATGTTCCCAGTGCAAACTTCAGCTGTTGTTGTGAGGTTTAGGAGGATGCTCAGCAAGGAGGACAGACTTGAGTGACTTCAGCAAATCTGCTCAGAGGGATACAAACCAGAATACTCTGGGGGAAAAGCCCATGTGTGTGGGGATGCTTGACAACTCCCTTAGACTCATCCTTATTCTCTTTCTGCTACAGTACAGGTCCTGGTGGATGGAGCACCGGTCCGGATCCAGCTGTGGGACACCGCTGGACAGGTAAGCTCTATCAAAACAGCTGTCAGCTCTGGGACAGGGACTGTTTGGAGGCTTTTGAGGGAAGCAGTGTTTAACTGGGAAGGAAGGAAATGCTCTAGTCCAGCATCAATTGTTTGCTGGCACAGCAGTCACAGGCAAGTGAATGGCAGACTCCCTCAGCTCTAAACTTGTGCCTGACCCATGACATGGCCACAAAGCGAGCACAATGTCCTGCCTCTGAAAGTGTTGCTGTCCTAGTTAAGGTGTGAAAAAGCTCCTGTAGCGTCATACTGTCAGGAGATCAGTCCAGTAAAGACTTTTGGTTTCATTCCCTGCTCCATTTTCCACAGGAGGACTTTGACTGTTTGCGCTCACTTTGTTACCCCGACACCGACGTCTTCCTTGTCTGCTTCAGTGTGGTAAATCCCAGCTCCTTCCAAAACATTACTGAGAAATGGATCCCTGAGATACGAACTCACAATCCCCGCGCGCCGGTGCTGCTAGTGGGGACACAGGCAGACCTGCGGGACGATGTCAACGTCCTCATCAGCCTGGATCGCTACCACGTGAAGCCCGTGCCCCGGCCTCAGGCAGAAGGTCTAGCTGACAAAATCCGGGCTGAAGCCTACCTGGAATGCTCAGCACTGACCCAGAAGAACCTCAAAGAAGTTTTTGACATGGCCATTGTCAGTGGTGTTGAGCACAAAGCACGGCAGGAAAAGAAGATGACTGCCAAAGGCATCAAAACTCTCTCCAAATGCCGCTGGAAGAAGTTCTTTTGCTTTGTTTGAAGCTGCTTTGAGGGGAGGGGAAAAAAAAAGAAACGCACGATGCCAGTATTGGCTCTGCACTTTCTTGGAGGGACTGCTCCTATGGCCCCAGCGAGGAGGGTATGATAAGCTGCTGGGCTTGGACACCTGGCTCTGTCTGGGGTTACAGTATCAGATGCCTAGGAGACGTGAACTGGATTTCCATTGTACCAAGATGTGGAATGGTATGGGCAGATAAACGTACCTGTCGGACATGTCTGTAGTGTCCCAAACTAATGAGAGCCTTTCATACAACAAGACTCAGTACCCCAGATCAGGCAGGTTCCTTACATTGTTCAAAGTGACCGGTTGTCTGTCTGAAGCCGACACACCTTTGGAGTCATGATGCAGCAGAATAAACGTGAGGGACTTTTGAAGCTGCCTGTGTTTTGGGTGATTTACAGGCTCAGCAGGGAGCAGGGCAGGGGCAGTTACGGGCGACTGTGGTGGGTTCAGACGCGGGCTGCCGAGTTTGTAACACCAGACTTGGGTTCCCTCTCTGATTCTGCTTGCCAAAAGAGCTTGAAGGCACTTGGCTGTGAAAAAGCAGCGCTCTTTCTTAAAGGCCCTGTGTTGTGAGTACCCTTGAGAAGGTTTTCCCTTGGTAAGGGTTATTAGCAACCTGAAGAGAAAACATACTGGGAGCTACAGTAGCTCTTTGAGTGAAATGTTCTCTGAGAGGACTCTAGTCCAGTGGGTGCCAGTGCTATCATCCTGTCTTAAGAGGGAGTCATGAACTTGGGGACCTATTTTGAAAGGGCTTTTGTGTGGGGTTTTGAGAGAAAGCGCAGGCGAGGAACAGTAATGAGCGGCTTTGTATAGCAGAGACAAAACTGTGTCAGCAAAGGGTTTATCACACTACCAAGAGGTGAAACATAGACGGAATGCCATGCATATAATGAAAGGAGAAGGAAGAAAATGAAAAGGAAAAAGAGAGGTGGAAGGAAGAAAAGGAAGAGATGGAGAAGGGAATAAGAGCGAGCATTGGTAAATGAAAGTGATTCTACTTAGTTGAGAGGCTAATGTTCAGGATATCTTCTAGGGACGTGGAAAATTTGCTAGCGATCTCAGTATCATAGTAATATTGTCCATACATTAAGTTCTGAGTCAAAAGGAAGAGGTTATAGTGAGAGAGAGAGATTATTCCTCTTGGTCAGTAAAATCTTAAATTTCAGATCTAAGCAAGAGAACAGAATTTACCTTGTACTGTTCTTCTTGAGGCTGCAGAGCAGGAATGGAGGGCTCAGGGCTTCTTTCTGCGGTGCTTCCTTTTCTTAGAAGTCACTGCTTGATCTCCTGAAATCAAAAGCAAAGGAAATCCAAGAAGTTCCTGCCCGAAAAAAACATTCACCGTGTTTACCTCTGCCCCTCTCATCTGTTTTTCAGGGGATTAATTTCCCAATAAGTCTAGTGACATTTTTATTACAGAACTTGCATTGATTTTTAAAACTTTCACAGAGACATTTCATTCTGGATTATGTAGCAGAGAGCATGACAGGACTGTCAAGCAGTGCTTTCAATACTCAGAGGGCTCTCTGCATCTGGCCATGGCCCATCACTCTGGGGATGTTCCGGATAATGTGGCAGAAGGGGATATAGCTGTGGATTGTTTGCCCCACACCAAAACCAAGCATTCCTGAGCTAGTGGGCCTGTAAAAAAAAGACAAATGCAAGCAACGCAGCATGGCTCTGGATGCAAACAAATGCCTACAAACAGCTCTCACAACGACCTCTCTTTGTGGTGTATCTTGGGTAGTCCTCAGGAGGTGAGAGAAGCCTGCTGCATCCCTGGGCTGTATCGTAGTGTGAAAGAGGTGCGCAGATCTTGCAAAGGGACGTGTCCCACAGCCTTGGAGCTGCTTGTAGGGTAAGGCTTAGAGACCCGGAAAAGCTGGCATGTCAAAATGAGCCGAACGTTGGAAGGATTTCCCCAGCTGAAGTGCCATCTGGGTCCAGTGAGGAGTCCTAAGAGAAGGAGTGTACAGAGGCGGGAGCTGGAAGTGACCTGTCCTACACAGAAGGTCACTTCCTGAGCAAAGCTCTCACTCAGCAGTGCATCCCTGCCTGTGGTTCCTACCTGAATAGGCCCCTTTGCTGTATCACTTCTTCAGTTTGTCTGTTGGGTCTTGATGCATTTCTTTAGCCTGCGAGACCGAGGGCTGTGGCCGAGGAGCTGCCAAGGAGCACTCCATACCTCTTTGGAGCAAAGCCACGGGTGGAAGGAGCACCAGCCTCCCTCCTGCTGAGGAGAGCGAGGGTTGTCCTGCAGTAGTTTGGTATGACACAGGGGTGCTTTCATTCTGGAAAAGAAACCGTACTGAGAGCTGCTTTCTTCCTCTGTGACTGTGCCTAGTATTTGTTCAAATAAATTTTTTTAATATCTGCAACTTGCATTTGTAATTGTGTCATTGCAAAATAAGCTGGGCTTTGAGATGAAGGAGGAGTTATTCATATACTGACAATGCCGCAAGAGGGGAATTGCCCCACTTCCCCCTCCATGTCCCAACCCCTTGTAGCTGAAACAGTCCCCTCGTAGCTGAAACAGGCCACAATCCTTCTGCTGCCTCAGTTAATTTTCCTCTCTCTCTCAGGGTGGAGGCCGCCAAGGGGGATGGAGTAGCAAATATGCAAAGCTTTCAGTGGCTCTCCCCAGAAGTCACCATCCAGGAACCAGTCAGGAGGTCCTCCCAGCACTCAGAGACAAGCTCATGTAGGACTTGCATTTGGAGCCTTAATAACAGCGTGCTGCTCTGTCATTAGGCTCGTGGGTAATTTAGCAACCAGCTTTATTTAATGTATCTTGCTGGTTAAACGCTTCTTAAATGCTGAAAAATTTTGTCTGTGCCACATGGGACACAACGACTCTATCCCAGATAGCTCACAGAACTCATTCTTCTAGCCTTATCAGCATCAAGGGTAGGTCAGGGCTCCTGTCTGTCCACATCTGGGGCCCCATCACTGCTCCAAAGGCAGAGGGCTGGGAAGTGAAGCTGCTGGGGTAGTTCAGCAGAGAGGTAGGAAAGAAAATGCACAAACCCCACAGTGCAACAGAGGTCAATGAGCAAATGCGATTCAGAAACTAGAAGGGAATAGGAAAATACTACCGATAAAACATGATTTGGGAACTTTTGACAAATTCTGAGACCACAGTCTAGATGTAAAACAACCTGTGGGATTATTTGGAGACGGCTCCCAGCTTTGCAGCTTCCCAACATTTAAGCTTACAGAAGAACCTGTGACTGGGAATAGCAGCAAAGTGTGAATTACCTTTACAGGGAGTGAGTCATCCCACTGAGCCATATCCTGTCATGTACACAATAAGCACCCTAAAACTACCCGAAACTTGTGAATAAAGCTGGAGGTGAATCTATCTCATTAAATGGAGTGTCCACCAAAGCTACCCAGGGCATCTTTAAAGCCTTGCTCTAGTCCTTGCAAGGGTGCAGAACCAGACCCGTGCTGCTACCTGGCTCTGGTGCAGCTTGGGCTTGTTTCTGCCTTGCAGTGTTGCTTCACCAACCTGTATTTTCCGATGATACTGAGAGCACAGGAGAGTTCCTGGGAGACTGTTGCTAACACAAGTCACCCGATGAGGCTGGATGAAACTAGCCAAGCCCATGGCAAGGCCAGCACAATCCCACACGAGTGCCACTTTAATGCCAGAAAGGATCCTTATGATTAGCTGATCTGACTTGCTCCATAGTGCAAAGCTCAGCATCAAATGCCAAAGCAACTGAAGTGCCTATAGCATAGAAACCTGCTAGGATCTTCTTTCATGCTCAGGTCTCTGACTTTGAACCTGGTCAGGAGACTCCTGCACAGTCCAGGAAGGAGGAACTCGTCAGGGCCTTTCCAGCAATGCTGCAAGTACTTTGCGACAGGCATGTGCCACGTCGTGTGCTCCCGCGTGAAGCCGATGTGCTGGCTGGCCCTCTCAGCTGCCACCTCCAAAGGAGCTGAGCTTGGAGGTCAGCAGTGGTCAGGACACAGTGTGGAAAGGACCCTTTTGTTTCCTCTCTCTGTAGGTAGCAACGCCTTGAATGGACTCAGCTTTGCCAAGAAGATCCCCAGCTGGCAACACTTTCCTGAGCTTCCACTGAATCCTGACTGGGAATTAATCCCCAAAATAATACCAAGTTTCGTCTGACTCAACACAGCCTCCTTTCAATGCCAGAGGGCAAGTCTGAAAGGTCCCATCAGGACACCTTTATGCCCAGTAGGTTACGTTCTATTTACTTGGAAGGGACAGGCTAAATTATTACCAGGTCAGGAGCCCTTATGAGTCCAGCAGCAGGAGCCCAGCAGTGCTTGAGCCCTGCTGAAATGCAATTGCCTGGGAATAGCACCCTCCGTTTCCTGAGAGGGGTATGATTGCGTTAACAACCTTATCACTTTCTTAACACCCCTCCAATTTTGTTCTCAGGTGCTAACTGACTTTTTTTTTCTTCAGATTGCTCCAAGGTTAACACTATTTATCAATTAGGCCACCATTTCCAGCTTGGAAGCAGGATCTGGTTTGACTTTTTGCAGCTGTGGTGGCAGCTAAGTAGTCTGCTCCCAATGCCTTCCTGCCCCTCGTTTGGGCTAGATTGGTCCCCTCCCATGGTCTTCTCTGTGGCCCCGCAAAGAACGGCATTGGGACATCGGAGGAGCTGGAGTGAGCAGAGGCACTGCTCAAACAGGCACTGGCATCACAGGAAACCTCTGTCCTCTCACAACCTGTGCTTCAATCAGACCGCTGCTCTTACAAGCCAGCCAAAGAGGAGGCTGTCCTTGGCCCACCTGGTCTGCTCAAACATCTTGCCTCTCGTCTACATCGTTGTCTCTCTTGAAGTTGTGCTAAATCACTCTGCAGCTAGATCACTCTGCAGTGGGCCCGGAAGATAAAACATTTATACAAAGAAACCGCTCAATTTTTACAATATGGTTGCAAGACTTTCCTCCCTGTATTGGAGGATGCTGGTCAAGACCCAGCTCCCAGTCTCCATCTGTTCTCAGAAGATGAATCAAAGAGCTGGCTCAGCCGACACCTGGGCCTTCTGGAAGCTGCTTACTCATGTCTCTGTGGAGTCCAGCCCTGGGCTCTCTGTTCCCACCGAATAAATACAGCATTGTACTTGCAAAGACCTATTGCACAAGAGAGCAGGGTATGTTTCAACGTATCCCTGAGACAGGTTCCCTCTGCTGCAGCCCCACGTGATCCCCGTTCCCAGGGTGACACCATGCCCTTTCCAGCTGCCCGACTGAGCTGCTCGGCATCCAAACTTGCTGGACTTGTTCTGGAAGAGCAGGAGGAGATGTGGGTCCCATCCTCCCCCTCCATCCCCTTATCCCCAGCGCTGCCCCCGGGGCAGTGTTGTGAACTGAAATACTCTGGTTTCTGCTGCTGTGGAGGAACATCAGGTGCGCCGAAATTTGGCTCGGGGACAAGTTTCACCAAGAGTCACTGAGCCAGGCTTTTCTTTCCCATGAGATAATCTTGGGCGGGGCAGACAATCTCTTAAAATTAAAATACAATGAAAATACACAGGCTTCCCAGGATTTAGGGTAAACCTTTCTTTCCTTGTTTTCTCAGAAAGTGAGCCAGGTGCTGCTGAATCCTTTCCCAGGCTCGTGGCACAGAGGGCAGTGCTGCAACGGCAGCCTCCGAGCCAAGACCGGCTTTTCTGGCCAAGGGATGGTCACTCACTGCTCCCCACAGCCGGCAGCAGGAGCTCACCCATGGGACCTGGCTCTGCTGGTGGCGAGGGTGGAAGAGCTCAACCTCCCATGCAGGAACCTCCACAGTCTGGTGGAGGAGGAGGGATGGGAGAGAGAGCCAAACACAGACAGCAAAGCCACCTTCCCGTAGCACCTCGGCGGCTGCGTCTTGTGACATGATGGAGCTTAGTGGTGGGATCAGTGCTGCTGATTTCCAAGCGGCCACCCGCATGTGAACGCTTATGCTGGTGATGCCATCACCACCGTTCAACTCTGGTGGGGCTCAGGGCACTCAAGTCTTTTCATGGGCCTGCCCTTCCGCCACCATCGCCATCAGCGTCTGGCCCTGACACTGGGCTTAACCCTCTGCTTCTCTGGGTGAACATCTGGTTCAGCGACAACAGGGACACAGGCCAGAATTCTGACTGGGACTGCGGCGAGCGTCAGGACTTCAGCCCTGCAGACTGAGGTGCTTTCTCATCCAAAGGGGAAAGCCAGCATCACGTGCTGCAGCAGGGCCCATCGTGGGAGGATTCAGTTCTCCCGGCAGAGGCTGCATTCCTGCGGGGCTAGATGGGAGAAAGGCTGGGAAAATGCTGCCCGAGCAGTGGAAATGGGTTTTGGGCGGTATTGCAGAGCCCAGGCTGCGCTCCTGCAGCCAACCCTTTGCTGGGCCACCTGCCCGGGGAGCATCGTGTGCCTGGGGATGGCTGGTGCCCGATGCTGCTGTAGCTTCTGGGACATCCTCTGCAGGCTGTGAGGCAGGAGGAGGATCCAGCTATGGGCAGAGCTTCAGAAACTGCGCATTCATCTTCTCTGCCAGTAAGGCAGAGAGCGCCCGGGGCGGAGTGATGACACACGGCACACCTGAGATCATTTTCATGGGAATAGACCCGTGAGAGACAGAGAGAGGAAGAGCCGGGGAAACTCTCCCAGCACTTCAGTCGATGTCAGCATTCACGGGGCAGATTTCACAAGATAAACAAAAGCCTTTAATAACCACACTGGAGGGAGGCTTTGAAACTCGGTGAAATCTCTGCCAGGAAAGAAGAGCGGCCAGCTCCTCCTGGAGAGCCAATGCCACCAGCCAGCCAGAGACTTGGCAGCCACAGAGAAAAAAAAAGGCTCGCAAAAACCAAACCGTAAAGATCCGCGTGTGGGTACCCAAGGTGTGGATAGTCACACGCATGGTGCTATATATAGCACAGGCAAATCTTCATTCCTCTTCCGAAGGGGTTTTAATAACATGGAGCAGATGAAAGGTGTGAGCCACCCTGCGACGTTATCTGGGCAGCCACGTGTAATCTGAGAGGGAGCATAGGAGAGGATATCTAATGCTGGTCATATCTTCTATAGGGTGATTTAGTTTATTTTGTGTAAGCCAAATAGCTTTGTAGACTAACAAGAGTTATTAGCATCTAACAGTAAAGTCTTACGCGTATGAGACTCCTGTCAGAGGATGCTAAGCTTGAAATATGGGGACTCTGTGCTAACCGATAAAATACAACCATACCCTGGGAGGAACAGGACGTCCTGCAGCACCTGGCTGGCTGCCTTCTGGGTACCAATAACACCAACATCCTACCTTTCCATGCAGTGTATTTGTTCACTATCTCCACACATCTCTTTTCAGATGATAATTCTCTCTTTGGCATTAGGTTCTGGGAGAGATGCTAAGTCTAAATAGTTTAGGTCACCAAAGACCTGGAAGTGCTAACCCAGGCTTCAGCATCATTTCTCTGTGTGGTTTGGGTGAATGACTTTCCCTTTTCCATTAAAAAGGGATCTCCTTCCCCTCCATGGGGTGTGACATACATTTATTAACTGGTATTCACAGGGAGCTATAGCAGGGGAAGGGTTATTGCTGGGAACATCGCAGCACTTCTCCTCGTTGTCCTCAAAAAGGGACAAAAACTCTGAGATGTGTCCGGACACTAGTCTCCTTTATTGTCTTCTGTGAGTTTCCAGAGAAATCTGGAAAATAACCCCTCTGTGATTATAACTCCAGCCCTGGGGTTCAGGCAATGAAGGCGGAAATTCAGGACCCACTTAGAGCAAATGTCTCCAACCTTCAGAGCTGTTGAAGGAAACACGAAACTCCATGGTCTGGAAAAAGAGGAGAGGATTAAAAGGAAGTCCTATACATATTGCTACTTAAATAGTACATATGTTGTGTTAGTGATGTTGCAGGAGAGAGGAAGAATGAAACCTGGTGTCTCCATATAGTGTCTCCATCAAGTCCCCAGAGAAAAATGAAGAGACGGACCCAGAATACAGAATGTAGGACATTTGTGTCTGGCTCTGCTGCTTCCATTCACTGCCTGTTGCATAGGCAGAACCATCTGAGCACAGCCACAGACCAGGTGGATGAGAGGCCACCACCCAGGAGGTCCAGGAGCCCAAGCAGCAGCAGGAAGAGTTCCTGAGCAAGCCACAGAACTAGCTTTACTTACGGCTGGAGAAACAGCATCCCACCCGGAATCTATCACATTGTAGGACAAGGAGAGGAGGAAGAGGCATTCTGATTACTGAGACACCTCTGCATAGTTCAGTAGAGGAGATCAGCCATCTGAGAGCATCACCCATTTCCAGGCTCTTCAGGTAAGCAGCCGATGGCCTGGGCAGGCACATGCTGCTGGGCCGTCAAGGTACTTGCCGCAACTGGATGAAGCTAGTTCACTGCCACCAAGTTCTGCATATGCACAGGCAAAAAGGCCCACCCTAGGGGCTTGAAAGCCTCCCTCTGTCACTTGCTGTCAGGTAGGACCACTTCCCCCTCCCTCTGCCAGAGGCAAGACCGGAGCAGGGCTGCTCAGCACGGAGGGTGATCACCGAGAGGGAACAGTACACGCCACAGTCCAGCCTTCCTCCTGCCTTGTCTGAACAAACAGCCAACCAGTAAAGAGACTGTTTTGCTTCTGCTAAAGATCTTCACTGATGTCAATTCTGTGTTTTATTGGCACCCACTGGAAATCTCTGGGCATATCCCCATGGGCTAAATAATTGCAGCGTCCCAGCAAAAGACAATTAGGGGGCAGCACGAGCATTTAAATGTTAGAAATGGGACTCTGCAGTAAGCACTGGTTGCTTTTCCCTAAAGTCCTTTCTATACATCAAGGAGCATAAAAGAGTAGGATGAGACCCAGTGTTGCTCTCAACCCTCCATCCTCGAGCATGGCTTTATTGGTAATTAAAAACTACATCTCATCTTAATTTTCTTCCCACACTTGACTGTACTCTATCTTACCCCCATCTCCAAGAGGCATGTCAGGCCTTTCATATCCTTTCTGGAGTTCACAGAGGTTTGCCAGCATTAATCAGAGGCAATTACCTCTGCCTTTTTAGGCAGGGATATCAGACCTGAGCCTAGGGTGATTCATCGCAAGATCGCTTCCCCCTGCAAAGTCTTCCAGACATCTCCTTTGCCTGGAGACCTCAGCAGCCTTTGGTCATTCCATGCCTGAGAACCTCTCCTGGCAAGGAGCAAGGAGCAAGCCCCAGCTACCACCCAGCCTCATGTACTCCACATCCCTGTCTTTTTACCTCTCCTGGTGGAACCGATAGAGGATTACAGGATGGAATTATCTAGCTAATATTTCCACATTTTTGTACATTAGCTTTTTTCAATGGATTTTGGGGTAGGACAGTCCTGTTTTGGTGACCGCCCAATGCAATGCAGCCAGGGCTGCTGGACCACAGGCCGTGTTCTCAGCAGTGGATCTGGATGAACCTTGGAGCAACTCAACCGTACCGACCACTCCTGACTTGGACATCTCTAGGATTCCCACCTCCCTGCTGGGAAGAAACGAGTTGCACCTTCACCCCTTGCAGTTCTGATGCCCTAAGAGCCCCGGCTGGAAGGAGATCCCCTTTGAAATCCCTTGGCTCTGTGGGAAAGCAGATCCTTCAGCAGTGAACAGACCACACTGCTGCTTTGATTTAGGCGAGAAAGGACCCATGGTTTCCTAGAGGGCAAGTTTTCTGTCCTACAGAAATGCCAGGGTTCAGTGTTGGTCATAACAAAAATCTGCTTTGGAATATTTGCCAGGAGTAAAAATATATGCCCCAGAGAAGAAATGGAGTTTCAGGAAGCTGCAGCACTTAGAAAGAAAGTGACGTCTCCTGATGTTATGTGCAATATGGAGCAGATACTTTGCCACCACTAACAATATTGTTACTTACTAATAAATGGTTTTGTTATTGAGCTCAGCCTGCCAATACAGACTATCTGTGAGCACTGGCTGTAGGCATCCTCCCCACATAGAGCTTGTGAGGCTGTAAATAAAATGATGTTCTCAGGCACATGGTGTGATTCTTGAGGTGCCCTACACAGGGACAGGACTTGGACTCGATGATCCTGATGGGTCCCTTCCAACTCGGCAGATTCTATGATTCTATGACACACTCAAATGGTCCTAGCCCACCGACCTGGATGTCTGTCCAGTGCTCCAAGCAAGCATTTGCAAGAGACCAAAAGAAACTGGGCGGTTTAAAAGCGCACAAACTTCCAGCACAACCTGTGTGGCTGCTCAGGGAGCAGAGGATTTCACATTGTACCTGCCATGCTATGAAATGAGGCTGGAGAAATAGAAGTGGCAGGGGCCTACTGGGCTAATTCTGTGAACATCACTCTCCTGCCCCTCCAAGCAGCCCACCAGCTAGGAGAGGTTTCTGCTGTTCTGCAATAATTGGGCTGCACTCTTTCTAGATCTGTGGGGTTCTGCTGTGCAAATACAGGATTGGCAATCTGGGATCCAGAAGGAAAAATGAGCAGGAAGGAAAGTGACTACTGGAATACAAACTGCCTCCCAGCAAAGAGGCAAAAGTTGCTGAGAGATAAGGTAGTGTTGTGCAGAAGGGCTGGAGCCCTCAAAAACCCAGGGGGCTGAAAAAGGGCTTGCATCTCACAAGGGCTGGGAAGCTCAGGGTGGGGGGGACTCACTCCACACATGGGCTGCTGCCTGCAGAGTCCTGCCTCAGCAGTGCTGACTGAGCAAGGTACAAATGCTTTACACAAAGTGAAATAAGCACCACTCAGGCTGTGGGGAAGCTGCCCGGTCATAATAAGCATCGCCGACTGCAAAGTTGCACAAGAAGAAGGTGGTTCTGATGTCAGCGAGAGCAGCTCGGTGAGCATCCTGAAATGGCAGGGGCTGGCCGGGCGGCCGCTCACGTCCCACATTGATTTCCAGATCGTGCTGAACACAGACTTATTTTCAAAGGCTGCACCTCAACTCAAGTTGCAGAGAGGGGAAATGGACATGAGGCAAAAATGTCAGTTATCTTCTGTACACTGCTTCATGACCTGCGTAGATGTGCTCAACTGTGGGCAGCGGGAGCAAAACAAATGAGCTATCACTTCCACTTTGGGCACTGCTGGTGACAGGGAAATCTGCTGATAATAGGGACAGATTTCCAATAAAGAAAACAGCCTTTTTTTTTTTTACCTGCGCTTTCCTTTTCACTAAAACGTCTTTTCATCTTCCTAGCTGGGGTGTACATCCCTGGCTCCTGTTCTTAAAAGGTGGACAATAGCCACCTTCCTTGTAGGAATTACCTCAGTGTTATGAAGATGACAGGGACATGAAAAGCAGGCTTGTCTGCCAGGGTGAGCCTGTCCATCACAGCAAAACACTGTGGTGCACAACAGCCTGCAACACTGTTTAGGTGCCCATTGTTCCTTTGCATAAAAGCCTTTGAACCGGAGTTAGTAATTATGGGAGCCGCACTGCGCACAGCTCCTCAGCCGCTGATACGTTTATCAGCGGAACATCAGTCTGACTGGCTTCCAGGAGGTTTAGATGGCATAGGGTCATGCTTGCATCAGCTAATAAACTCCTCAGAGCTGGGATGATGCCTTCCTTTTGTAGCTGTGAAGCAGACAGCAGCAACGGAGTTCCCATCTCTGATTTAAATAGCTGCCTCGGTTCAGCAGTGAGAACATGTGAGGCTTTAAAGCTCGGGGACTGGAGAGGCGTTGCCAAAGGCACAGGGCTGCTCCCTGACCGCTTCGGGAGGTTGAAACCAGAGGGGATTTAAAACTAAATGAGCAAACAGCTCTTACTCTGTTAAAATACATTTTGTTGTGAAAACACAAAGTTGGTTTGCTTTCTTCTCAGCCTATCTGAACTTTGGCCAAATACTGCCAGCAAACAAATGACCTCCAAAAAGTCACTGGCCATCGCAGGATGCCCTTTGACATCTGTCCTTTCCTGGGAGGAACAGGGATGCTTGGGCAGCAGGGCAGCCCCTCTGATTTGTCCCAGGATGAATCAGCAAGTCTCAGCTTCATTAGATGCCCAAAGGATTTCTGAAAGCTCTTTTATTTTGTGAGATTTATTGCTAATCCTATGGAGCTAGAAGATCCAGTGCTCTAACCATCAGATACACAAATTATTGCAGTTTAGGACGAACTGCAAGGAGAGGCTGAGGCACAGCCACTGGCCAGCTTCCCCACGAGATTCTCAGCTTGCTCAAGCTAGGGGCAGAAAAGGAACCTCTTAAGCATAAAAAAAAACAACAAAAAATGACCCACAACTTTTGATGCAAATTAAATGCATGCAAACCAGACAAAATTCAAGACAGGTTGGAAAGTAGAAGGTGTTTTTTTGGTCGCAGAGCCTGGAGGTTCTGGATAGGTTTTCATCTGGAACAGTGTGAGAACAAACCCCTCCCCTTGAAGATAGAGCTTATTTTGTTTCTGAAAACTACTGAATGACAAAGTTGTGTAAAATAGAAGGTAAGTGGATGTGAGTCAGGAGGTCCTTTCCAGTCCTGCGTTCAAAAGCAGTTTCAAAGGACTGCTGTACCTTACAATTACTATCATGCTGGGGACGGCTCCCAAGCTTTGCCCAGCTCCGCAGCTCTCATCTTTCTGAGAAACGTGGACCATACTATGTGCAACATCTATTACTCCACTCTAATTGCAGCACAGACAAGCACAGGCCTGGTTGGGAACCAAACACCGCTTGTCTCATTGCTTTCAGTGGTCAGTTTTAAGAAGCACCCGGGCATCGGCTCCTCCCTCATAACGGAGCCCTTAGAAGGGAGCCTGGCCTCCTCACCATCACTTCTTTTTCCTGAAACAACTGGGCAGAGAGCTGCTTTCCTACTGCCTGCTCTAGGATGAGGGCAGAGTCCTCATCCACCTACAGGTTTGGGCTCACAAAAATCAACCCAAAACATCAGGGATGGGAGCACAGCACCTCAGCAGACAGCCCTGGACCCGTGTCACAAAGACAGCAGTCTGATCATGAGGAGGTGGCTAGTCATGCTCTCAACATAGCAAGGAGGAGTTGTTTTGTCCTTTGCTCCAAGGAGATGAAAGGCAACCTGAAGAGGACAGTTTGGTTCAGCTTTGCTCACAAGCACCATGAAGCTGGGTGAGAAGACAGCCAGGTCATTTTCACCTCCACACAGTTGCTGGAGATCCCACACAGATAGGAGCCGGAGGGGGGTGCTTGTGTCGATAATACTGAGGTGAACATTTCCTCATCTTGAATTTTGCTGTAGGACATAACTCAAGTCAGCTTTCTTGAAATCAGAGGCATTGGTTTTTACAGCCAAGGCACATTTTTAATCATTAAAGTTCCCACGGTGCTTTCTGCAAGGTTTGCAAATGTCCCACCTGGACTGCTAACGGAGTGATTTTGCACGATGCCAAAAGTCTCCTCAGTGGTTCAAATTGGAAAAAAATTTATTACCACTTCCCTTCTGCACACCATTATGTCTGGTGTAGAGAGTTTACAGGGTCCCAGGAACACACAGAGAGACATGGTGCTTCTGTGACTGGAGAAAGATGCTATCTCCTGCCTGATGCTGTAATATCTGGATTGTGCCACACGGTCTGACAGTTCCAGACATCTTGCAATGTGTATCAGAAGTCTCGGGGGAAAAAAAAAATAAAGGACAGGAAAGAAGGGTGTGCTGGGAGTCAAACAAAGGTAGAGTTTATGGGAAAGTGAAGGGGAGGGGGGCAAACAAGAGCAAGAGGAAGTCAGACTTTGAACAAGCCCAGTCACGCCTCGGGTACCGGTTCTACTTGCCCGCCGCCTGACCACAGCCCAGTCTGCCCAGTGACTGCAGTGGGAACTGGGGTGTGGATCAGCACTGAGCGAGCGGGGTTTGTTTGCTGGTGGTGTTCCTAGGGAAGGGAGGTGGCCAAGGTGGCAATGGGTGCGTCAGTCAGTGGCAGCTCTTGCCGAGGGCCCCTGCACAGGCACCACAGGCGGCTCCGGAGAGGACACACTATTTCACACATGACACCTCCATCACAGGGCTTCGAAGCCACTGGTCACGGGACAATGACCAAAGCTATGACCTCTGCAGCTGACCTCAGGGTTGCCAAAAGAGGCGGCAGAGGAGGCCCTGGTGACAGGACCAGGTATATTCACAAGTCATCGCAGCTTAGAATCATCTCCCTCTTTAGAGAAGAGAAGCAACTCCTCCTATCCAGAACACCCGCCTTTCTCCCACCCTAGAGTACAAGGCCCTGGCCAAGCTCTGAGCTTGGCGAGAAGCAGCAGCACTCAACTAAAACAGTAAACACCTGGGCACAAGAGCCCTTCTCCTTTTTGAAAGAGAAGCGACATACTCCACAGACAACTATAAGATGAGATTAACTGTTGCGGATTTCATTAGCTACGTAACAATTAGGCCATCCCAAGAGGATGGTCATTAGGAGCTATGGAGTAGAAAGGGCATTAGTTGGATGGAGTCAGGTAGGACAGTTATCTCACAGGGAAGGACAGGCATCCTGTGCTCCCCACCACTCTCATTTCCCCAGGTCTGGAGACAGTGACTTTTCATTTCTGTCTTGTTCAAGTAAAGTGAGGCTGAGTACCCACTCTGCAGTTGTTTGAGATTTGCAAGCACCTCAGCTACAAAAAAACTTCTGGAGGAATTCCGCTGAAGTGCAAAGAGTGGAGCAGGGACACAGGGCTTGGTTCCTCCCAGCCTAGAAACCTGCCAAGCTCTTTAGAGCTACCAGAAAACCCCAAAGTGCTACCACCACTTTTTTTTCACCCAGAGGGAAATGACCAAATGGCCCTTTGTACCTGCTTTACATATGATGCAATGACTTGGGATGACACATCGGAGCAGGTGGCTCTCGGGATGCAGACCCTGCGAGCCAGGGCTCGGGGCAACCCTTCCTGGCTCTGGGTGAGGTTCTTCTGACCTACTGATGGTCGCACACACAACCCTGCCAGGCAGTCCTTGGCCTGCTGGCTGAGCTGACATGCAAAATAAGTAGCCTCTTTAGCCTCAAGCACAGGTTCTGCTTGAGGCGGTGCTCCCTCCCAGGCCATCACAGACCATTCCTCCTGCTGCCAAAATCCAGGCTCATGGGAGAAGCTTCTGCAGGTTTACATGTGGGTTTCACCACCGCCGCTTCCCGGCTCTTTCCTCACAGCCTCCTTGTAACTGACTGTCAGAAGAGTTTCCAGCCCACAGCCAGTTAATCGCTCACAATTATCATAAACCTGAACTCAGTGGGGAACAAATGAAAGCTGGGAAAGCCCCCTTTTCTCAGCAGCTGGATGAGGCAATTTGCAGTAAGCCTGGAGGCACCGGGAAGAAGGAACTTTTCATGAGGTTGGGGCCCATGAGAAAGGGTGAATGAGGGCAGTTTGAGGCAGCATCCCATGCCCCCTCAGCCCCAGCAGCATCGGCCAACACAGGACAGCAGGTGAGCTGCCTCCCCCAGATACCAGCCCCACTGCAAATGGTGCAGGGAAAAGGTCTCCGAACCACGGAGAGGGCTGGGAAGCAAGATGGCAATGTTGTTCCTGATCAGCTGATGAAGAGACACACCCAGTAGGGATGTGACTTGCAGGAAAACAAGCTGAGGCTGGACATAGTTTTTTAGACCCTCAACCCAGAGCTGTAGAGCTGGGGTGTGAGAGGCTAGGGGAGGTGTCAGAGCTGATGGGTATGGTTTGACATTTTGGGGTTAGCTCTCCAAGGCAAGCTCCTGTAGGTTTTCTCCTGTCAGTGTTGGTGCTCAGCTGATATCCTGGGGATTGGTTCAAGGAGCTGCTCTAGCAGAAAACAAATCCACAAAAAGCAAGTAGCTTTTTGCCAGGATGTTTCAGGGGGGACGACAGTGGTAATGTGAAGAAAGCATCTGGAGAGCTGGGACTACCCCCTCAGCACAGCTAGCTGTGGGACAGACTAAGCTGCCCCCTCAGGCTCCATTTTCACCATCAGCTCTGCAGGCTGCTGCTCACACAAGGGTCCTTCCCCATCTTGCACCCTTGGCTGGAGGCTCCCCCCAACACAGAGGAACAGCCCAGCTGAAAGCTCACCCAGCAGAAAATCAGAACGGCCTTTCCAACCTGTCCCACCAAGAGGGCCTGGATGGCGCTTGGTGACATGAGGACCAGCATCCACACGAAGGAGCTCATCTTGCCTCCGGTACGTGGAGACAAACACATTTGGCACTCTGGGAGAAGCTGCAATGGATTGTGAAATATCAACTTTGAGGTACAGCACGGGAGGTCTTAGATCAGTTCTTTGCATCAAGGGCCAAGAAGAGCCTAGTGGTGAGAAAAAATACTGGTGAAAACAAATACCTATTTCCTGGGTACTTGGGCTTCCTTCTGAACCTCAGTCATTGCCCCAGGGCTGGTCAACAGTGGAAGTTTTCCCAGTACACAGTCCTTTTAGTATTCCAATGGCAGTATCTGCCTTCATTGACTATTTCCCAGCAGAGTCCTCCAGATGCTTACTCATTTTCTGGATGGCCTGGCATCTGCAGGGGTTTTACAGCCTTGTGTGCTTAAAACAGTAATGTGATGGGAATGCAACAGAAAACAAAGAAGATAAAGCCTTGCTGGCTGAGAATGTGCCTATGCAGTACACAAGGCAATGGGAAGAATGATATTGGGCACGCATCTTGTGCCAGCTCTTCCCTTTATCTCCCAGGTTGTGCTCCGAGCAGATCCTGTCTCTGATGGGTCCCTCGGCACCCGGATGGGGAGATAACCTGGAAGGAGGGTGGGAATTGCATGGCTGAGCAGCAGTGGAAGGATCAGACAGCAGAAGACATGGCAAGCAAGAGGCAATTCCTGGGCAAATCTGTTCTCTATTTAAAACAGATTAGTCCAGGCTTTGGGGAAAGAGGAAAAGATGTGAGGAACAAGGGGGAAAGGAAGCTTTGTTGATAGGGTGCAATTCTATAGCATAAGCAAGGACAGTTTCTAAATATGAGAAGAGAACCAGTTCAAACTGGTTTAACAGAAACTTCGTGCACCAAAAACCTCTAGCGAGGACATTAGAATAAGAGCGTCGCACCCTTGGCGGCAGCTCGGGGCTGCTCGGCTGCAGAGCCACAAGGTCCCTGCTTGGAGCCCATAGCTCCCCAGAACACATGCCACTGTCCTCAGGCCTCCTCCAGTGTGTCCCCAATGCCCCTTCATCCTCCAAGAGATTTGCATCCACCTCCAAAGCAGAGAAAAGGGCTGTGTGACAAGGCTCGGAAGACGTGGCCACCAGTTTCCGAATTTGATGACACTCTAAAAAGACTGTTGTGGCTTGCTCTGGTTTTAGTGAAGGTTCTACTGCCGGAAGTCCTCTGATTACAGGAAAAAAAAATCTTCTTTCTTTCAAAATGTAGTGTGTGTGTGTGTGTGTGTTAGAAGGAGGAATAAAAGTCAGCAAAAAAAATCCAGAGAAACTGATCCACATAGAGAAAAACAAGAGGGAGAAGCACCCACATGCATTTTTTATTTTTTTTTAAAGTCTCACTGGCAAGTTTTTGCTGCTGGATTGGTGACCAGCTGGGGCTGGCTCTATATAATCCATACAATACCAAGAAGTAGACTCAGAGCACAGAGGACCCACAAGAGGCTTGGGACACCTCTGTTCTCTGTTCTACTGAAGGTTGTACCAGCTGTCCCCTGCCTTGCAGGTGGCTGTGAGGCTTCAAGACCAGAGAGAGTGTGGTAATATGGACCACAACGTTACCATGGACAGGGAGGAAAAGAACTAGACCTCACATCTTATGGAGCTCATAGAGACTTAGAGCATGTCACATCTTAGCACCAACTCCAGCAGGGCACAGTGTCCCTGCTGGTTTGACAGTATGGTGCCCAAGGCAACACCAGGTGGGATATTAAGATATTGCTGCACGCTCTTGTGGACATCTCAAAGGAGCTGGCAAACCAAACTGAGCAGCTGCTCTGGCTGGGACACCTCCCGCAAGATCCATCAGGTTGCTCAAAGCCCCATCCAACCTGGCCTTGAACACTTCCAGGGATGGAGAATCAACAGCTTCTCTGGACCACCTGTTCTAGAGTCTCACCACCATCACAGTGAAGAATTTCCACCTAATATCTAATCTAAATCTAGCCTCTTTCTGTTTAAAACCATTGCCCCTTGTCCTATCACTACACTCCCTGCTAGAATCCCTTACCAGCTTTCCTGTAGCTCCCCTTCAAGTACTGGAAGAATAACCCCATAATGAATAAAAAAAGCAGTGGTGGATGAGCAGGCTGGAGGCAGGAAGCAGAGCTGAGGTCCCCTGCCCTCTGGGGGTGTAGCTGGGGAAGGGAAGGGCTCCCATGATGCCTCCATGAGAGGGACACCAGCATTTCACTTAAAGAAGAGTGTTCTGTCTGGGGGGGTCCCAGCAGCTCAAATTCCCAGACCAACGCTTCACCTGGAGACTGGTCTCAAATAATTTTTTAACAATCCTGAAGCAGGCAGCAAGTGGTTCAGGTGTGTCAGGGCAGAGAACAAAGACACAGACACTTCGTCTGCACTGAGACTGGTGGAAAATTTCCCCTCTTCTTGCTGGAGCGCCTGGCTGGCTCCAGCCAGGCTCCTGGGCTCTGCAGCTCCCATCAGCTGCTCGCTGGCATTTTGTATTTCCTCTCATGTAGGCTGGCTCTGGGCAACTCAGTGAAGACGATAATTACATGTTGGGTCTGGCCTCTGTGAAATCTAGAGCTGTTACACGAACCAACGGTGAGTTTCAAAACTCCTGACACAGCTGGAGGGAGATGAGGCCATCTCGGAGAAGCAGCCACTGACTAAGGGCCACAGAAACTGTCACGCCTCAGGTGGCACCTTGCCCAGGAAACACTCATTTCCCTGTGACACTGCTCTGCCAAAGCCACCGTGCAGGAAGGTTCCTCCATGCCCTTTTTCATGCTGCAGATGAAGAGTTGGAACAGGCTGCCCAGAGAGGTTGTGGAGTCTCCGTCTCTGGAGACTTTCCAACCCCACCTGGATCTGTTCCTGTGTGGCCTGCCCTGTGTGATCCTGCTCTGGCAGAGGGGTTGGACTTGATCTCTATAGGTCCAACCCCTACCATTCTATGATTCTATGATTCTATAGCTGGCTGCATGTCTCAGCAACTATAAGCTGCTACAGGAACATGCAGTTCTGGGCTTGATGATCAAGGGAAAGTATTTCCAATTTCTCCATTTCTTCAAGAAGAAAACAAACAGTAAAAAACGGAAACAAAAGAGTGTCTGGAAAGTTTAAACAGACTATTTCCCACATTGGGTATTACTTTAGTGAGTAATGTTTTCTTACCACACTCTGACGTAGCCATGGCACTTCAAATCTGCGTTTGCTCCCTTTGGGAGTTCAAGGCACACTGCGGGAGGAGCAAGACTGCTCATCCCTAAAACCTGCAGTAAGGCGAGGGAGAAATGACATGCAAGATTTCTCTTTACATTATGCAGAGCTTGCAGGAAACCTCATTCCTCCTCCCTCCCAGCTTTAGAGCTTTCCTTTCAACTTGAATGAACTATTTGACCTCAAAGACAAAATCATTTCTTCCTGAAGCAATAAATTACGCTGGAGAGCTAAAGTAACTTATCACATCACCACAGCTTTTGTGCAGGGGACTATATTCTGGCCTGCCACTGCAGAGCCATCCCTTGTCGTGCCGGGGCAGCTGCTGTGTTTATTTGCAGAGCCATTGTGCCACAGGGAAGCTGGAGACACTCAACATTGAGCTGTGAGCTAATGCTTCCTGCACCCAGCCTGGCTGAAGTCTGAGAGGTCTTAGCCCGCAGGGATTAGCTCAGCTCAGCTTTGGCTCAGGGAAGCCCTCCTGACTGAGGATCAGAGCACAGTAGGTCAAAAACTTTGCTGGTCAGGAAGGGATGAGAGGTTTGATGGTCTTCCTTCTGCAGAGGTGGAGACCACCACCAAGTCAGACAGCGTCCTTGTGAGGAGGCAGCTTTCCCTCCGTGGAGCAGCACAGGGGGCAGGAGCCCTGCTCTGTAAACTGTGCAAACAATCTTCTCAAAAACACTGATCTCGGTGGACAAGACATTACCATCACCCACTGCAAGGACAAGGGGCCTTCCTCAGACCCTCAGGAGCCTCCTGTACCACAGAGAAGCTGGGCTGGGGTGATGGGCTCAGAGGGGACACTGGGGACTCCGTGCCAGGAAAAGCAGCTGTCCGAATAGAGCTGACATTTCACATAACTGCTGGTTTCTGGCCCAGCCAGGGGAGTTGGAAGGATTTGCTCATCAAGGTAGCTCGGTTTTCACCAAAAAAAAAGTTTCTTAATCAGCTGACAGTGAGGAAACCTTCAGTCCTGGCTTTCAAGGAGGGGGTTCTTCATTTTCCAGAAAGTTCCAAAATCTGGGCTGCTGTTCCCAACTGAAAAAAAAAAACCAAAACATTTTAAAGAGCTGGGATTTCCTGGAGAGCAGAAACTCTTGTTTCTGGTGGGGGGGCAGAAGGGGTGCGAAGGCTGAAGGCGGGTGGGAAGCCTGGGGGACCTTTCCCCAGCCACCCACACAGGAGCTGCTGGCAGAGCCCAAGTCACCCCACATGGGAGAAGCCGGGGAACGCCAACCCCCGGCGTGTGCGGTTACAGGGTGCAGAGGGTGCCCTCTGGGGACCAAGTGGGAGCAGGATCTGTCCCCTTCGTCCGCTGCCAACCCCCTCTCCCTGCCCTCTGGGGTTCTGGGCAGAACAAGAAAGTGTTTTGCAGGCTGTGAGGCAAAGGGGAGGGCTCAGGCCAGACCTGCAAACTCCACCAGGGCCACGGCTGACACCAGGAGACACAAAGATGGGCATCAAGTGAAAGAGACTGTAACACACAGAGCCTTCTCTCTTTGGAGACTCTCAGGAGAAGCAGCCCTGGTTTCAAAGAGCACCTTCGCATGAGAGGTTACCCACACTGTGCTGGGACCACTGAGCCCATCGGCCAAGCAGAGAGCGGCACCAGCGCTGTGGCGTATAAAGTAGCCACTGCAGGGCAGGAGAGCTGGTGTTGGTGGAGTGAGGGAGGAGAGAGGCGGCAGTGACAGAGCAAAGGCCTCAGCCCAGAGCAGAGCGCAAGGCAGAAAGCCTTCCCGCTCTGCAGCCAGGTTTGCAGGCCCAGCGCTGCCAGCCCGGTGATGCAGGGGCGGGTTCGCCTGGTTCCCATGCATATCCATTGGCCGTCCGCCAAATTTACATTTAGCCAGCTTTACCTTGCAGTGCCTGAGCGATCACCAGCCAGCAGACACAGCTAGAGCAACTCCTGTTACAAGAATAATGTCTGCTTTTGGTTTCAGACCCAAACCAGTCTGACCAGCTGGAGCCCAGTTTCAGGTTACACCCTGCCTTGTTCTCCGGCTGACTTAGTGGGTGATGATCTCACTCCCAGCTCACCGCACCAGGTAGTTGCCTCTCCAGGTATCCACATATGTTGCATCCCCCACTCCCAGACCTCCTGGAGTTACAGGGCAGCAGCACTGAAGAGCTCTCCCCTGAGCTACCACAGTCTGGGCAGATGAAAGGGTGAGAGATAGCAGGCATGGGAACCGTACCTGCCTCCTCTGTGGGTCACTGCTTCTCAGACACCACTCCCAAGTCAGATAAAACAAACAATTCCTTTTTATTATCAGAGCGAGCACACAAAAAAAGAAACCAGGATGTTAGGTTTATTGCATAGGCCGTGATAGGCTGTGGGAAAAACAAAGAGATGGGAAGAAAAGATAGGAGACAGATCACGAAAAGCCGTGGAGGTATCTGAGTGGCCCCGGGGCCAGCTGCAGATGCCCATGCTGGGGAGAAGTGGGCACTCCGATTGCCAGCAGGCTGTCGGCAGCCCTTTCTCCCTTATGAGGAAAGGCTGAGGGAGCTGGGTCTCTTTAGCTTGGAGGAGATTGAGGGGAGACCTCATTAATGTTTATAAATATGTTAAGGGCGAATGTCACGAGGATGGAGCCAGGCTCTTCTCAGTGATGCCCAATGACAGGACAAGGGGTAATGGGTGTAAGCTGGAACACAGGAGGTTCCGCTTAAACTTCAGAAGAAACTTCTTTACAGTAAGGGTGACGGAGCACTGGAACAGGCTGCCCAGGGGGGTTGTGGAGTCTCTTTCTCTGGAGACATTCAAGACCCACCTGGACACCTTTCTATGTGATGTCATTTAGGTTCCTGCTCTGGCAGGGGGATTGGACTAGATGATCTTTCGAGGTCCCTTCCAATCCCTAACATTCTGTGTGATTCTGTGATTCTTCCCTTCCAGCCTGAGCATCGGCCCAACGAGGCAGCTCTCCTGGAGCTGCCCTTGAGAGGACCTGAACTGGGCCCTGAGCTGGGCATGGCTTCACCAGAGCCTTCCAGAGCCCTCTGCCCTTGGCCCTGAAAGAGTCTGAGCACTTCAACTAAAATCTGTACATAGATTTATGCTTCTTACACACGCACACACACACGCAAACACACACACACTGATTTCCTCTCTCTTCACAGCAGGAGTTTTCCAAGAGCAGCAGGCACTGGAAGTTTGGGGATTGGTGCCAACCCTACAGCCAACGAAGTGTACCAGGCACTTCCGAAATAGCAGCTTCTGTCCTCAACAGAAGTCCTCATCTCCCAGAGGTACAAGCCTGGACAACAGAGAGGCATGAGGACAAATCTGGGAAGCACCTTGCTGCAGACAGCCTACCGGGGGGACATGTGGGACCTCACCGAGAGGGTCTGTCACATGCTGCTATGGGGCCAGAAATGAGCTCTGGACCTCCTGGGGCTGGTCTTGCACCAAGAGGGATGGGTCAGCAGGAGCAAGGACACCCAGGGGATTTAGCTGGTGGTGTCCAGTCCAATCCTGTGCTCTGGGAGACACCAGGGACTCGGGTCAGGCTGCATGCTCAGAAGAGAGCGCAGTAAAATCAGAGCTGCAGCAAAGGTCCAACTGCAAGGGAGCTGGGTTCTTCCACCCTCCCCTCACCATCAGCAGGAAGAGTAGGGACATTTTCTTTCCTTTCATGTGAGAATAAATAGATATTTTCTCAATGGGTTTGGGTTCAGACTGAAGAGCAACCAGGGAAAAACATCGAGAGAAAATGGTGGACATGTGCTATATGTAGGAGGCTGCTACAGGGCAGCCAGGCAGAAAAAAACCCTAGGTGCACTTTTCCGTTAAAAAGCAAAGCCTAGTGATTAAAGCAGGTATTTGTGTTTCCTTCCATCTCAAAGACAGGAACCACTGGAGAGTGTCACAGAGCCCTTGGAACAGGCCCTGCTAGGAGGCAGGGCCACTTTGCATAGAACTGGGGGAAAGAGGAAAATATGAGGTTGAGTGGAAGAAAGTGGCACTGTAAAAAAAAAAATGGCAGGCTCTGGTGAGCTTGCATCATTCATCAAGGTGAATGCTACACAGATCCAGTCCCAGGGTCCTTCGGTAAGTTGAATGGAGTTGAGCTCCGGGTTTGAGCAGGAAGAAAGATGTAATTCAGAGTTTCACTGGATTGTGTGAGGTTAGGAAGGAACAGACATCAGAGACTACCAAAACTCTCCCAGATCCTCACTTTCCAGAGCAGCCATTTGGCCAAGACAATCACAAGCACTAGTACCGCCAAATTATGGCTAGATCGTGGCCTGATGCTACAAATATCTTCAAAGATAAAGAGTCCTTCAGGCACAGGCCCATAAACAAAACTCCAGAAGTTCTGGGGAATGCCCCAGTGCTGGGCTGGAGAGAGAGGCTGTAGGTCAGACCGGTTTGGTGGCACTGCTGTAAAACAGATGCTCAGTGTCCTCTGTGGTGGAGAGGGTCGAGTTGGTAGCAGTGGTGGGCTGATGGCGGCGGCTATTCTTCTTCCTGCTCTTCAGGAAGAAGTAGCCGATGATGACCAGGACCACCATGATGCAGATCCCGAGGAGCACTGCGATCACGACCTCAAAGGCACCTGCCGGGGATATACGAACACCTTAGAAAGGCTGCTCTGCGAGCTACGAGGCGGCAGGAGCAGTCAGGGAGAAGCAAGCACAAAAGCCGCCACTGGCAAAGCGAAGAGGTGGGCAATAGGTGGCCCGACAGCAGGGTGGTCACTGCGCAGCCAGGAAAAGAAGGCGGCAGGCAGCTGCATGGTATAAGGGTATGGTCAGGGTACAGCCAGCCTGTCTCTCCCAACCCACGTTTCCCATCATTTCCCGGATGCACCACGCCCTCTAAAGGCTATTCCATGACTTCAGCGGCTTCCTCGCTTGACATTCCTACAAGTATGAAGGCCTTCTGCAATGCCGGCCTTGCTTCGCTTGTTAACAGGGAGGCCACCAAGGGGTGGTGGCAGAAAGCACCTCCTGGATGGGGTAAAGCTGTTGGAGTGAGCTAAGTTGGTTTAGGCTGAGTTTGTGGAGAAAGGGCTCGTGGCTGTGGTGTGAGCACTCGGTCTTCTACAGCCAACCAAACTCCTGCATCATCGGTGGAGACAGTCAAATAGGATGCTTTAGAGATGGTGTGAATTTGAAGATTAAATCAATCTCTAGGGTTGAAGGACAGGAGCATATCATGTCAGGAGCTCTCTACTAAAGAGAGGCCTTACAGTGGTAAAAGGACACCAATCTTAATGGGATATTCTTCTACGAACTTGTAATTCAGTAGCTTTGGTGTTCTTTACAGCTGTAGAGGATCAGATTTCCTCACAGCCCAGCACCCAACATTATTCACATACCCCCTTGGGCCTTCTTTCCTGCAGAATTTAGTGGTCCTTATGTGAACGTGGCCCTTAAGAAGAATTTTACTTGCCATTTTTTGATGTTGAAAAGTGGAAAACTCATGCAAGTTGATGGAAGGAAAATCAGAAGCCTCTGATACGAGCCACTGAGTCACAAAGGAGAAATTGGACCACAGATGCACAGCGCACAGAAGCTTGTATTACCACTGCTGGCATCCCACAAACCCCACGCTGCTCCCTCAGCTTCAAAAGCAGGGTGACAGAGAAGGCTCTTATTTGCAAGAAAAGACAAAATATTTTTTCAGGACAGGGTAAAAGCAACAAGCAAGATTTGTAGGAAAACCTGTTACTCACTTAAGATAGCACTTTGGGACTCAAATGATTCCCATCTTCGGCCAATGGCATCTGCTTCTGAATTGGGAGCAAAGTTGGGGAAAAAAGTTTTACAAAGAAGGCTGGGAACAAGGATAAGATAGGTTTCTGAGGAGCAGATATCCAGTGCTCTGAAGGGACCGAGTGACTGAACACAAACAGCATCCCTCTTGACAGCCATGGTACTGCGCTGTCAGGGCAGGCTGTGATGCACAGACAAGCAGCAGCAGTTCGCCTCCTAACAGGCACAGTTCAGTAAAATTCCTCCTGTTCAAGCTGTTGGCCTCAACAGCAACACGTACAAAGCTCTACAGTGTAAACATTTCCCTCTTATTTGTTTAAAACTTCTGCCTAATATGTGTCATTGAGGCTTCTCTTAATTTCTTCCTTCCCAGATGGGGAGACCTGGAGCCAAGCTAGAAAGTTAGATTCTCTAAATTTAGAGAGGCCATAGTGCATCTTGGGTTAGTTTTGTCATCCTCCTCCTATCCCTTTTTCAATACCAGCACCCAAAATGTTTTCCAGCTCTGAGACATGCTAGGCTGCATTGACAAAAGATGCCATAGATACACACCGTGCCCCATAAGCCATCGGTCACGCAGAAGAACGCCAAGAAGCATGACTAGGGTTTGAGAGCAGAGCTGCTTGGACCGAAAGCTCCCAAGCCGCCGACTCTTCGAAACCACAGAATTTAATCTGGAGTCATTTTCTTAGTTTGATCAGCAAAAATTCAGCCCTCCCTACATCTGCTTACTTGTGATGCCTGTACATGATTTCATGCACGCTTCCTCTTCTTCAAAGTTATTGCTGTTCCCACCACAGCCCCCGTAGGTGAAGGGGTCACATTTCTCAGAGAATGGGTTATAGTACCAGCGAGGGATGCTATCGGTGCACTGGCCGGTATCAGGCAGGTCCACGCAGTGATCTGGCAAACCAAGGGAGAGGTGCTCTAGCCCAAGCGATACTTTTTCTCAGAGCAGCAACATCTTCTGCTCACAAGAGAAGAGCACAAGCACCATGGCAGAGGGAGTTCATGGCCGGAGCAGTGGCTCCCGGGTCCCCACTGCCAGTTGCCCCAGTTGGCACGGCCAAGGTGAGCTGTCACCTGCCGACGGGCAAGGAGAAGAAGGGAGCACCAGGGCATGCAGTCAAGCTGCACCTGGGATTCAACGCCCTGCAGAAACAACCCATCCTCCCTGGGAGGCAGAAGGGACCATGGAGAGCCTGGATACAAGGAAATCAGAGTTTGGTTCGGGTCTCCTCTATAAACAAGCTGCATTTAGGCTGACCAGGGATATACTCTCTTAGCCCAGCAACAGTGCCACTGTCCACACTGGTCCAAACCAGGCAAAGGTACTGGATCGGGCACAGGCACATGACTACTCGTATTATGTCATTGTTGTGTCCCCCGTAGCTTTGGTTTGCACTACTTCCAAAAAAGTGCTGCAGGGTTTTACACAGGCCAGGTACTGTGCTCAACAGGCAATATGCAGAAGACCTCCTGGGGTGGAAAACATTTCACCAGGAGAGTGAAAGCCTGATATAAACAGCTGTCCTCAAGGTCAGAGAACAGGCTCTTGCTCATTTGCAGTACAGGGACTACCCAGATGCTACACCTGGTTTGGGAATTACTGGAAAAATGTCATATTTTACCATGAAACTACAGACAGAAGAAAAGCCTCAAAGCTGACAGATGCCAGCCCAGGTGCTCTGGACAGTACGTACCTTGCTTACGTGTGACATTGATTTTTTGCAGTCTGTTGAACTCACGAGCATCTGCAAGAGAAACTTTTATTGTTAAAACTTCTCTCACCAGTTGAATACAAAAGAAATGCCTCTGTCCATGCAGACAGGGGCAGACAGGGCTTTCCTGCACATTCCTTTGCTGTCACAAGCTATGGAAAGGGAGGTATCATTTGAGGTTCTTTAATATCTCAAAGCAATGAGAGGAACATGGGAAAAATAAAATGTAATAACAAGAAACTATTCCTAATTTCCATTCCACAAACAGAGGCACAAAACTAAAGAACACAAAGGCTGCTTTCTATTTTTTTTTTCCATCGAGTATGGAGAAATTGCTATCACTCCAAGTTTTAAGTGTCAAAGACCACTAGTGTAGGATATGAGAGGGCAAGAGAGCTGAACAGTATGCTTGCAACCTAAAACTGCAACAAAACACCCACATTTAGGAAAGAGATTATGGGAATTCTGTCAGAAGAGGAAGGGAGGGGCAGAGGGAGGGAAAGAGGGAGGAACAGAGGGAGGGACAGAGGGATCATGGACTTGGGCAGCTTGCCACTCTGCATTTACATGAGGGTATTAAGGTGAGTGTGACACTGGACAGACTGGGAGAAATTATGGTTTCATTTCCCATCTCCCAACTCAAGGACAGCAGGTACAGTTATTCAGTGAGAAAAAATATTGGCAGGTGAGGGCAGGACAGGCTCTGAAGTCTTACAGATGGGTGCAGAGAAGAGAGTCAAAGAGTATTTAAGAGGCAGGAACGATCCCAGAAAGAAGATCAGCTCTGGCAGTCAGCAGAGATAGGGGAGATGGCAGAACTTGCCAGTGTAATACCGCAGAAAAAAAGTAAAGCAGGGTCAGGAGATAATGCACCAAAAAGCACTGAGTTAACACCTGCAGCTTACATTACACTCATCCCTGGGCAGATACTAAATTAGCTACGCCAGAATTTGAAGAACTTACATTGTTCACAATACATCTCGTCTGATCCATCAGCACAGTCGAGAGTTTCATCGCACTCCAGATAGGCATCGATGCAGCAGCCATCCTTGCATCTGAAGAAGGGGGCCTGACAGTTCCCATTGCACACTGCATCAGAAACAGTTCAGAGAGCTCATTAAAATCCATTGCTTCTCCCTGCCACGATGCTGCGTGAAGGACTTAAAAGCTGCTGATGGGGCTGGCAAACAAGAAACAAGGCAGGTTGGTTAAGGTCTCTCTTTAGGGCCACCCTGGACTCATAAAAAAAAAAAAAAAGAAAAAGAAAAAGCTCCCCATCTTTTCTTGTTTAAAAATGAAGCATTTCTCTGGAACAGCCACACTTCCTCTCAAGAAAGAAGTACATAAAAGGTAGAAGCAAGAATGAGCTACTCTGGAAGAGTACGGAGACATTGCCCAAGCATGGGGATTAAGTCAGGAAAGCCAAACTGAAACCTGCACACTAGGCTGCGAGAGCCAACAGGGAAGATCAGTCATTCCCCTCTGCTCCAGAGGTAGCCCTGGGTGCCGAGTACCGTGCCCAGTTCTGAGCTCCCACTATCATACTGGAGTGAATCCAGTAGAGACTCAGAAGGGGTTGAAGGACAAGACCTAGTGTGAGGTTATGGAAAAGACAGACTCATTTTGGAGGTGCACAGTAACAGCATGAGCAGCAACAGACGCCACTTGCAACAAGGGAAAATGTTTCCTTATAAAAGCAGGGGGGAAATTATAATGAGGGTCACCAAACGCTGGCACAGTTTGACCTGAGAAAGTGTAAAATCTCCTTCATCAAAGATACCTAAAACTGGACTGGACACAGTCCTGAGCAACCCCATGTGACTCCAAGCTGGCCCTGCTTTGAGGAGTAGGTTGGACCAGATGGCCTCCAGAGTTAATCCCCAACCTGAATTATCCTATGACATGGAAGTGAAAGGCTTAGTAAGAAATTAATCTCCAGCACCTCACTTTCCACACTGACTGAATGCTAATCAAAAGCCACAGGAATGGAGGTGAGGCACTGAGCCTGAGCTCACAGCAGGATTACAGAGTGCTACAGGAGGCTCACCTGGCTGTTGTCTCCCACCAACAGAACCTGAAGAAACAAGCAGAAAAATAAAATTCATTTACCACCACATCATTTCGTCAGCTCAAGATCAGCTTTATATTGCCTATGTATCTCACCTAACAAGTGCTTATGCTCCAGAAGCAAACCCTGCAGGGCCAAGGGAGGGAAATACCGATGCCCACCACCCAGAGGCACCAGATGAATAATGCCCAAGTGAGACAGGCCTGGAGGAGCACAGGGGAACTTCCCACCACCAGACAGACCATTCACAAACAGTCTTTTCCAAGGCTTTCGCCTCCTCCTTAAGCTGTGCACCATAAGTAGCCTGGCAGAGGCTCAGCCCATCTATCTGGAACATTCTGAGCTCTAAGGCACTCTCAGGCTTGGCTAAGAGGGTGTCAAGGAGAAAGATGAATTCCATTTTGTGAGTGAAGCACTTCTGGTTTCCCCACAGCACAATGCTACCCTTGGAATTTACGTTTCAGTTGCCAGACACACACAAGGGACACTGACCAGGAGACGGGTGTTGCAGGAACTGGGTCAGATATGTTGGCCGTGTAAGACTAGGATGCCGCTCCATACTGAACCGGTCTCCCCAGCTCTCTGGGCTCCAGCTGCCAGCCAAGAAGCTGCAGTACCTGCTCACAGGGTCATCTCAATCTTATGAGAAAGAAGGGGCTGATTTTCAGAGAAGACTCACCTCTAACATTCTTGCAGGCAAGCTTACACTCCTCTTCTCGTAAGTAGTTGTTCTTGTTAGGCTTACAGCCACCAAAAATGAACTCCTCACACTGCTGAAGGCTCGGGTTGTAAAACCAACGTGGAAAAGATCCTCGACACCAACCTACCTTCTTAGGAGTCAAACAATGCTCTACCAAGAAAATTAACACAAAAGGCTCTGGTTAGCTGCCTTTCTCTTCACATATACAAAGGAGGAAATCTTTCAAAGGGAAGTTCATCAACAGTGTGGACACTTGTCTGAAAGGTTTATAAAATCTTGAGTAGCATGGAGGAGTCAGGAATCATGGTATATATTTTCTCATATGACAGGTAGAGTCATAAAATGAAATTAGAAGGTGCCCCATCCATAAAATAAAAGGAGCTGCTTCTCCCCACAGCACACAGCTAAGCTGTGGAACTCCTCACTTCAGGATGTTGCTGCTGTGCAGAGATTACAGGAGGTCAAAAAGGCTTTGAAACACAAAGACATCATCTTCTGCGTAAACAAATCTCCCAGCTGCAAATTCGTTGGGGACTAGCCAAGTATAGTAGGGATTTACTGATAGCACGTCATGTTCTGGTACTCCTTCCAAAGTATCAACCTCTGGATGCTGTTGGACACAGTGTACTGGATTTTGGACAGACCATTAGCGTTACTTGACATGACTGTTCTTATATATTTATGTTACCTGTGGCAGAAGAAACTCCTCTATTAGCTACTAGTCAACCATTTGTCCAAGAACTCCTTGCTCCTAACACACTTGTAATGCTGAAGACTTTGATCATTAAAAAGGGCCAGTAAAGTACAACATCTAAATAAAGCCAGGGACACTCTGAATGTCATACAGACCTGCGCTGCAGCTAAAGGGAATTAGGGCCTTCAGAGCAAAACCATGGAGTCAACAATACTCCAGGTTCTCCTGTCTTACCCCCGCAGCTGCACCACAGGTTTCAGCCACTCTGGCATCCCTCAGCAGAGGGCAATGATATGTAGAGAGAAGGGGGTTATTGCAGGCCACCTCTTCTGCAAGAGCATGTGAAAACTCTGAAAGAGTCCACCACGAATGAGGAGACCTTCCACTACTGGTCAGGTGCAGGCTTTGACTGGGAAAAGCTGACGTGCAAGTGTGGTCTCTTGGTTGTGCTCTTTTCCCACCCACCTCACGAGAAGAGCTTCAGTAATGCTAGAGCAGTACCCAGGCTTGGGGACTCCAGTTAGACATCTGTGGGCTCAGGCTCACCTTCAGTCTGCTCAGAATTCAGCACCATGATGGTGATGTTGGTGAAGTCTTGCTGTTGTGCGGTGTCTGTGACAGTAAGCTGGAAGACGTAAGTCCCTGCCTGTAGGTTGGAGATTTCTACCTGATCTTCTCCGTGCTTCTGAAAACGCAAAAGAAAGGCTTATGTAGAAGAATGTACCTCTAATGAGCGAGTGTAGCCATGCAAGGCCCATGTTTCCGCATTACGAGGAAAGGAGCTTGGCTGGAAACCCCTAAGCAGACGTCTGGCGTGAAAAATGTCTCAGTGCTATACAACTCACCCAAATCTATGGGCTGGCACTCAGCTGGGACACCAGAGAGAAGAGTACCACAAGCATAATTAGATATTTCATATTTGGGGGCATTGTGAAGGCACGAGGGGAAATAAAAATCTTTGGAGAGGACTGAAATACCTCTAGTTTTTATTTTAATTTAAAAAAAAACCCAAAACACCCTATGCTTAATCGTTTACTGAGTACATAGGGAATAAGATAGGTGTACTCAAGAAATATACACTCTTTCATTTTGAGTATGACAAGCTGTATTGGGTTTGGGTGAGCTGGAGTTACTGTTCCCCACAGCAGCTCTTATGGTGCTGTGCTTTGTACTGGGAGGCAGATAAGACACCCGTGTTGTGGTTGCTGCTGAGCAGCGCTTGCACAGCACCAAGGCTGGCTTTCCAACATCTTCCCCTGCTTCCCCCCGCCCCACCAGTGGGATGAGGTGGGCAAGATCTTGGGAGGGGACACAGTCAAGACAGCTGACCCAAACTGACCAAAGAGATATTCCACGCCGTGTGACATCAGCTCAAGTATAAAAGGGAGAGAAAGGAGAAGGGGGTTGGAGTCATTCATTTGTGAAGACGCTTGTCCTCCGAGCAACCGCTACACGTATCAGAGCCCTGCTTCCCGGGAAAGGCCAGACATCGCCTGCTGATGGGAAGTAGAGAATAAGATCTTGGTTTGCTTTGCTTCACTTCGTGCACGGCTTGCTTTTTGCTTTTTCTTTCCTATTAAACTGCCTTTATTGCACCCTACAGGCTCTTCCCATCTTATTCTCTTTCGCCTTTGTCATTCCGAAGGAATTAGCGGGGGGGGCGTGATAGAGCGACTTGATCGGTACCTGACGCTCAGCCAAGGTCAACACATCACAGTTTCTTTTGGTGCCCAACATGGGGCTCAACAATGGCAGTGTTCTATTAAGTGGGCTTCAGCTCTAGNGGTGCTGTGCTTTGTACTGGGAGGCAGATAAGACACCCGTGTTGTGGTTGCTGCTGAGCAGCGCTTGCACAGCACCAAGGCTGGCTTTCCAACATCTTCCCCTGCTTCCCCCCGCCCCACCAGTGGGATGAGGTGGGCAAGATCTTGGGAGGGGACACAGTCAAGACAGCTGACCCAAACTGACCAAAGAGATATTCCACGCCGTGTGACATCAGCTCAAGTATAAAAGGGAGAGAAAGGAGAAGGGGGTTGGAGTCATTCATTTGTGAAGACGCTTGTCCTCCGAGCAACCGCTACACGTATCAGAGCCCTGCTTCCCGGGAAAGGCCAGACATCGCCTGCTGATGGGAAGTAGAGAATAAGATCTTGGTTTGCTTTGCTTCACTTCGTGCACGGCTTGCTTTTTGCTTTTTCTT
>VWZK01008361.1:15621-60285 GCA_013396935.1 Baryphthengus martii | reverse complement strand
GAATAAATCTGTGTACGCCCAGAGCGCACCAAGGGAAGGATCAAAATTAATTGACTTCTCCTTCTAACAAAACGGTTTTTTGGGACGGGACATCGAAACGATCACCTGACACGAATCATCTGTTCCCTTTCCCTTTTCCTGCCTCCCCACCCTGGTCACGGAAGGGAAAACCAAAGGCATCCTTTAGGATGGTATTTACAGTGCCGTTGTCTCCGGTGCAGTCGTGACATTTCATCGCAGAGCGACACCTCCTGCCTTTCCAATTCCATTAAATTTTCAGGATGTCTCAGAGTCAGCCCAGAGCAAACTAGATCGGATGGATGCCTGGCTGTGAATTTTTTCCAGGCCCCCTTAAAGAACTCTGGAAGATGATTTATTTTTTTGGGTCCAAGCAGAGTACAGACAATACATTTATATTCTATTCTCTCTGTACCAGTAGAGTCCCGGAGACCAGACTGGAATGGGGAAGAGGTAGATGGAAGTGAAGTGGTGATGAAACGCGGCCACCCATAGGTCAGCTATGGTTGAAAACACTAAAACTTTGATTGTGTGATAAAACCTGCCCCTTGCCCTTGAAAAAGAGGTTTGTGGAAGGCGGGGATTGAGGATGTCCAGCCTGGGTTTCTCTTCTTCCTGTATTTTTTTTTCAGTTTTCCTGTTGGGCTTTGCAGTTTTGACACGGAAACCCGGGTTCTCTGGCCGTCTTTGAGGAGAGCGTGGTGAAGGTCACAGGTCTGCTGGTGTGGGGAGAGGAGCACACGGCGTCAAACCCAAGGAGCCCCTTGGGGCCCGTGTCCCAGCTCCAACTCCCGTGCCCGTTTTCTGACTCCTCCTGAGACGCCCGGGGCAGGAGGGAGCAGGGAAAGAGCATCTCTGCCGCCAGCGTGACCTTGGCGGCGCGTCTGAGACGTTCCGTGTGCCTCCTCCCTTTGAATCGGGACTTCAAACCTGAGCGTAAACCCCCGTTCAGCCGCCTTCCCGAGTTCTTCTTGATCTTGTTGTATTTAATGATTGTGATTAACGACGTAAGACCGGTAATGAGATTACTAAAAAGACTTGGGGCTCTCCTGGGCCGGGCTCTCAGAGCTGTAATTATTATTACATAAACAGCAAGCGCGTTTGGATCTATTTCATTCTAATATTAAGCAATAGCTTTTCTTTTCATCTCCTAATGTTTTCCCCCAGGTATTTTGGGGAGGCGGTAGGGAAGATCCTGAGCAATAAAGCGCGAATCCAACGCGCCAGCGGGGCTGGGAGGTACCGAGGCGATGTCAACATCGCTTTGTCTCGGATGTTTAGTAATAATGAAACGTATTCAAGCTTTCTTTTGACCGACAGGCTGCTACTCTGGGCTCTTACTCCGTCCCCGGTGCTGCTCGGCGTGCCCACGCCTGTGTGGTTGCCCCAAGCACCCCCTGAGACAGAAGGCCCTCTAGAGAAGGTGATGGATTTTATTAGTTTGTTCATTTTCTGGTGGAAAGACAACTGGCAGCTTTTAGCGTGGAGTTTAATTCTGCGTTTGGCCCTTTGGGAGGGGCAAATTTTTTTGAGTGCCTTTTAGAGTCTTCCCAATTATCGGCCTGGAGATGAGAAGGATCCGGGGAGACCTTCTTGCAGCCTGCAAGTATCTGAAGGGGGCTACAGGAAAGCTAAGGAGGGATTTTTTACAAGGACTTCTAGTAATGGCTTCAAACTGGAAAAGGGGAGGTTTAGATTAGAAATTAGGAAGAATTCTTCCCTCTGAGGGTGGTGAGACACTGGCCCAGGTTGCCCAGGGAAGCTGTGGACGCTCCATCACCGGATTTGTTGAGATCCAGGTTGTCTGGGGCTCTGAGCAACCTGCTCTGGTGGGAGGTGTCCCTGCCCATGGCAGAGGGGTTGGAGCTAGATGATCTTGAAGGTCCTTTCCAACCCAAACCATTCTATGATTCTTCTGTGATTATTAATTAAAATTACGTGGCTGAACGAGCACAGGCACGCTTGTGTCAGCCTGTCTTCCCATCCAAAGCTGTTCACATCTGCAGACCAGAGCTCCTGGGCTGCCCAACGCCGGTTCCTGCAGCTCAGCCGCGCTTGCCAGGCGAGCTCATGTCAGTGCTGGACCTGCTGATGGGGTTTCTCATAGAATCGACAGAATCCTAGAATAGCTTGGGTTGGAAGGGACCTGAAAGAGCATCTTATTCCATGGGCAGGGACACCTCCCACTAGAGCAGGCTGCTCAGAGCCTCATCCAGCCTGGGCTTCAACACTTCCAGGGATGAGGCTCCACATCGTCTCTGGGCAACCCCTTCCAGGGTCTCACCACCTGCCTAGTGCTGAAGTTTAGTGGGAAAACCGCTTTAAACTGTCTCAGAGCTGCAGGAGCAGCTGGTTTGGTGCCTGTGCCTGCGCTCAACCGGGTGACTTGGGGACGGACTCTCCTTGACTCGCTCGGGGGCTGTGAGAGGACAGCCTGTCAGCTCGCCAGAGCTATTTGTGGCTCGATCCTTCGCCGCGCGGCTCAGGTGCTGTGAACTGTGGACATCGGTGATTCAGAGCAACACGGGGAAGGGACGTGCTGGGCGTCAAATCTGCCTGACAGGTGAAGAGATTTGTATTTGCAGAAGCCAGCTCAGAGCAAAGCAAATGAGCAGCCGTCCTTTCAGCTGCTGAGCCGTGGCCAAGGGTAAGCCAGACCTCCTCTGGAGCAGGGCGTGCGTCCGAAATCTCGGTCCAGGACTCCTCAGGTCAGTGTCTAGGGTCAGAACCTGGAAAACCACCTGGTGTCCGATGGTGGCGGGGCCAGAGCTGCGGGAGATGCTCTGAAGTCTGGCCCTCGGCACTGGTTTCTGGTAGGAGCGATTGAAATCGGTGGCGTTGCTCAGGGTGGGCTCCTCTGGGCTGTGGTGGACACTTTTGAAGTCCCACGGAGTTTGTTCTCCTTGGCTGTGAGTTATGACTCTCCACGCTGATTGTGCTCCCTGCGGCCAAGGGGATTTCCATTCCATACCGTGGTTTTCCATGGATGAGATAGAACCATGGAATCATTTAGGTTGGAAAAGACCTTTAAGATGATCGAGTCCAACTTTTAACCCACCACTCAACCAGGCTGAGCAGCTCTCTTGTTTTCCCATGAATGACCTTCAGGGGAAACAAGCCCAGTGCTGAAGCAGCACAACAGCAGAAAGAAGGGGTAGAACAGAGTTGAATGAAGGGAGCCCACACTGTGTTTTACTGCAGAGATTTTCTTCGAGCTGATTAAACTTTGCTTAATAAAACCACTTGGGGAAGTTATAGAGGATACAGGGTCTTTAAAATGGGCCTGACATCACTAGAGGTCCACTAGTTGCGTTTCCTCAGCGACCACGTCCGTAAAGTAAGCGAGAAGAAACTGAGCAAAGGGAATAAATATTTCAACTTAAAGCAACTTTAAAAACAGGTTGCGAACAAGAGTGGAGATTTATCTCCAGCTTCTGCCCTGCAGAGGGTTAGAAGCAGCATTTTGGGAGAGGGAGAGGGGGGGATGAGTAATGTTGGCTTGCGCAGCCATCTGTTGTCGTCGTGCGGGGACAGGGGAGGTCGGCACGGGCACCGGCGGCACCGCCCGGCTCGCATCCGTGCGCGGCAGCTGCCGGCAGCAAGGAGAAGCCAGCGCTCACCCAAGTCCAGGTGGGGTGGTAGCTCAGCAAAGGGGTCCTCCAAGGACAGTCGAGGCTGCGGTGGGTGCCAAAGGGTCGGTCTTGTCTCTGAAGGCCCAGCCTGCAGTGATCGATGTTTTGGATGAAGGCTGTGGAGTTTTCTGTTGCAACAAGGTGACTTCTGGAACGGAGCGGAACAGCTTTGCAGAGAGCGATTGGGAAAGCGGATCTCGGCGTCAATGAGGGCTTGTGGCTCTTTGGACCCGAGGGAAAAGTGTTTTATCAAAGCCAAATTGAGACATTTTTGCCCCCCCCGTTTCTTCCCTATTCCCACCTACCCGAGGAAAATCAAAAACCAAACCAGCCACCTTCTCAAGCAGAAAAAGGTTTTTCCCCAGAAGGGCTGAGCTATGGGAGTCTCTCAGAAAGCCTCTGAGGAGTTTGTTGTGGTGGTTGATTTCCTGCAGAAAACATTCAAGGGCTGTAGCAACGAGGCAGCGTAAAACCCCAAGATGGATATTAATTGTTCCTGGGCAGGACTGTAATAGCAGCCGGGTTTGGAGTTATTGATCCTCATGGAGTTTGACAGAGTCAGAGGCAATTTGGGGTGGAAATTTGGGAAATGAATTAAATACCATTTTCTTTTCGTAGGAATTTATGGGTCATTTAAGGCTTAATGATCTCGATCCGGAGCTATCGGCTTTGGAGCCCTGAGGAGAAAAAAGTACAGCCCAGGCTGCTGGCTGGGGAGAAGGAGTGAGTGCCCCGAGGGCGGCCGCTTAGGAGGGAAACCGCGTTGGCTGGCTTCGGAAAAGCAAAGGGTAAACAAGCGCGGGAGGGAGAGAACGATGCCGCGGGAATTCGGCTCAGGTGAATGAGAAAATTGAAAGCAATAAAGGCCACCGGGGTTAAGTGGTGATGTAAGAGCAACGGATTTCGGTTAATTTTGGAAGGCATAGCTCGAAAAACTACCCAGCAGCCTTGTGGGGCGGCGAGGTGGGAGGGGGGTGGTGTGTGTAGTAGCGCTGCCGAGCTGGAGCCAAGGAAGGGATGCCAAGCGTAAAACCGTGCCAAAGATTTCAGCTCCCAAGAAATGGCTTTTTACACCTCCGGTCTCTGGGGAGATAGGGAAGAGAAATGAGAAAGGCGGGAGGCGAGCGCAGCAAAGACAGATTGGTTTCAACTGCTCTCTTTCTTTGCGTTCTACCCGAGCAAACGGAGGCGGAACGATTCCAAAGGCAAAGCTGGGCTTGGGAGAGACCTCGAGCACGAAGCACGTACAGCCAGGGTGTCAGGTCCTAGTAGAAGTTCTCCAGACGCAAAGCGAGAGGAGGTTCTGTATTTTTCACGAGAAGGACCTGGGTGTTGCAAGAGGTTCAGCCGCAGCGAGGTGAACGTGAGGAAGTGTCTTTGAAGAGGAGCTGCTTTCCGAAAAGAGCGTCAGGGCTGGGAAGGGAGCTGGAAGCGCTCGGAGGTTCGGCGGCTTTTTTAGATCAAAATTAAAAATCATTCACGTCGGGGCTTCATCGGGATACGTTACGGGTTTTGCTGCTTTGGTGGCAGTCTGCAAAACACAGCGTTCTTCGTGGAAAATACTTAAGGGCCAGAAATCCAGAGCTAAAAAAAATCTAATGGTTGATTTCCCGTTGCCGGGGATAGCACCGGTGACTTGACCTTTTTGTTACTTCACTGTGGTTTGACGTGTGGATTCTATTTGTGATGTTTCCTTTGCTCTACGCTGGACCGTAGGAAGCAGCAGAGCCAGAAAGCACCGGGGGCAAAGGGAACTTTTAAATTGACCTCTTCATAGCTGTCCTGTTGGCTTTGACCACGGCCACCTCCCTCCCGAGTGGGAATGGAAAGCAGAAGATGCCTCTCGCCAAACCTCTTGCCTCGCACGATAAGGAGTATTAGAATTTAAAAGCCCTTCTGGAGCGCTCCAGATGACTGGCAGGGTGGAACCGGAGGGAAAGCGCGTAGCTACGGCTTGCACGTGCGTCTTTTCAAGCTGTTAATTGGATGTCTTTTAATAATAGCCTGGATTTTGTCAGAAACAATTACCCGAAGAGATGTAATATCCTGCTCGGTGTTCCTGACGCTGTGGTCTGGCGCGTATCTCGACGGGAGGGCTGTAAAACGAATTTCTTTGAGAGAAAGGTTCAATATTGTATTATCCTTCTTATTTTTTGCTTCGGGCACTGTATCTCCCACAATGCAACAGGGAGGACAAAAAGCGACCTCTTTTTTTTTTTTTTTTTTCCCCCTTTAGATTTACAATTTTTCCAGAGTCCGACGTTAGCAATGAGCTACCCTTCCTGGAGCTCCGTGTTTGGCGGCAGAGGAGTTAATTGCCCAGCCGGGGAGCGATGCACGAAACCACGCCCAGCGATTTCTTTGGAGGGTGGTTTGTTGTTACTCTGATCATACAGGGCTCTGCTTCCTTCAGGGCTGGTTCAGCTTCTCCTTCACTTCCTAAAACCAGGGGGTGACAGACCAGGGAACAGTAGTGTCAAGGGATAATTCTTCCACCTCATCCAGAGCTACGAGCCGTATCCAGAATTTTTTCGGAAAACCTATAGGCCGTATCCAAGTGTTTTTCTGAGAGCCCGTGGGCCACACCCAAGCTTGACGTTCATCTGGATCGAAGGTCTAACGGGCTGAGGGTGGAAAACTCCCCAGCAAGACTCAGGGGTGGCCACAGTAGTGGCCATTCCAGTTCTTCGTTAACTACTCATGTCCTGTCGGACGTTAACGAGGGGCTGTTGCTGCTCTCCAGTCCAGTCCACAGTGGACCTTTTAACTTCTACGCTGATTTGCATTGACAGCAGCTCCTGTTTGTCTAGTCACCTCTCACCTTGTCTCTGCTACATGAATAAACATCTCCCCTTGTTACTAATTCATCTCTTTTTATTATTTTTTTTCTGCTGCTGTCGCTCTGTCAATCCGCCCCGTGACAGAGACGGACGTGAAATCCGTCTGCGACGCGAAGAAAACACGGCCTGAAGGACGAGCTCTGGGAAAACACGGGGAGGAACGAAAGAAAATGAACCTTTAATGCCAAGGGCCCATTCGGTGATTTTTTTTATATTTCTTTAATGATTGTCTGGCTCCGTAACATTTCACGCAAACAGAAAGGACGTCGGTACGGTTGAAACGTGGGCTACTTCTTTATGCATTCAGCAGCAGCTCCATATATTCCAGACTTAGAGCTAATGACAACAGCCGAACACGCTGAATTCGTTAGAATCAGTTAGGAACCCTTTTTACCTCAACAGAGAATTCTTATTCCTGGTGGTTTTCTATAATCTCAAAAGTCCTTATTTAAAATTCCAACCCGAGAAACTCTGACCCAGAAGAAATGTGGGATATATTTTTAAAAAAAAATAAAAATTCAAAGCCAGGAAACCCGAAAAGCTGACTTACAGCAAAGCAAATAATCCAGCAATTTAATTATCATGCTGCCCATCAACCTTTGCTCTTATCCTTGTGCTTTCACGTGGAGGATCCGCAGTTCAAGAAAAGATGCTTCTTGTCTTGAAAAGAAAGCGACGGCAACAGCGATGCTCCTTGGGAAGGATCCTTGGCAGATCTGCCGCGCCCGAGAGGCTTGGGAAGAGCCGAGCGCTTGCAGATTACGTTCCTCATCCCGCCCAACGCTCTGGAGACCGAAGTGTCGCTTCACAGCAGACGTGGAGCTGCTGCGGCCCGATCTCCTCCATCGTTAGCTCTTGAGGGTATCCCCAAACCCAAGGCTTTTCTCCCGGAGGGTGTTCCCTCTTGTCCTGCGCGTGGCTGGGGCTGGATCTGGATCCTGCCTCCCTGCACAGCCCAGCAGAGCCAGGAGCACCCAGGAGAAGACAGCATTACTCAGAGGCTGGCAGGGATGGAAGGTGAGGGATGCGGTTTCCTCTTGTTCCCACTTCACGGGAAGTCTCTTTTCCTCTCCTCACCATTCTGCTTGTTGAATTCCCTCTGCCTGACTCCAGAGGACGGTCCCCATAGCCTTCACCCACCGGTTCTAGACGTAGATCTTGGGCATGACCATCTAGAGTCACCAACAGACCGAGTGCTCTCTCCAGTCAAAACCAGTGCGAGGCGGCCGGCCGGTTGGATTGGAGTCAGGCTGGAAAGGTTCTTTCCAAGGAGCGACACGGATGTTGGCCATGTTTAAAACCAAACATTAACTTGGATTTTCCCTGACGCTGTTCCCATACCCTGAAGCACGGGAGAAGCAGCAGCAGTAACGAGCAGACTCCTTCAGGGAGCAGCTTTGAAACGGTCACCCAAAAGATTTAATTATTTCCCTGGGTCCGACGCTTGACGATTTCCAGTACAACTCCGGCTGCTCGCATCTTAGTTCCAGACGAGGTTGCTGGCGCGCAGCCGGAGCGAGAAAGGGATCTGGATTAATTATCGGCTCGGCCACCCATTTCATCTGGAAATTCCAAACGCTCCGCTCAATATTCCGCAAAAGGAATTGGAAGCTCAGAAGTGGATTTTATTCATTAAATCCGTGTACATTTCTGGAATGAAACAGGGGGAAAAGTGATTAGGTCCCACTCTGCCTCGTCCAGCTCCCTTTCCCTTGGGCTGTGATGACTTACGGAAGGAGAGCGGGATGTTTGGGGGAGTGCAGGTCAGGGGAATTTGCATTTTTTTTCCTGGGCATTTTCAAGTAAAATGAGGCCGGTGATCCCTGGCGGTTTCTCTTATTGAGATAATTTTTCTCTTTTCTGCTCCCTCCTCTCACTCTTGCATGTAGGGGTCAGGCTCTGCTCCGAAGGAACAAGTGCCAGGAGAAGAGGAACCAGCCTCAAGCTGTCCCAGGAGAGGTTGAGGTTGGAGCTGAGGAACAATTTCCCCCCCTTTGGGGTTGTCCAGGTGCGTCCCAGGCTGCCCAGGGCAGGCCTGGAGTCCCCCTGCTCCCTGGAGGGGTTTCCAAGGCGTGGAGCTGTGGTGCTGAGGGACAGGGCTCGGTGGTGCCCTGCCAGGGATGGGGGAACGCTTGAATTTGATAACATTAAAGGTTTTTTCCGACCAAAATGATTCTGTGATTCTATGTTGTAGGTTAAAGGACTGAAGCGGCGCTTTGGAATGAAGCTTTGATTGCCTGCTCTGTCTCCTCGAAGCTTTTTTATCACACCACTGACTTTCTCTAGGTCTTAGTTTCCCATTCAGAGGGGAAAGGGGGATAATAGTTCTTATTCCTTCCTCTGTCTTTTGTATAATTTAAGTTGTAAGCTCCTTGGGGTAATGAAAGTTCTCGCTGTGCCTGTACAGAGCGCTTACAAATGTGCCGTAATCTCGTCCTGGGCTTCGAAACCCCGCTGCCGTTGGAAATAACACCGTGATGAAGAGTCTGCAAAGCACTTGGGATTCAGCGACGACCTCTGTAATACCCGCTCGCCTCCTCGCACCGCAGGGAACCAATCAATCCGGGAAGAAGAAGGAAGGAAAGAAGGAGGCTGAGCCGATTCCCTCGCTCGCCTCAACCTCGGCGGCAAAAGAGACGATCCTCTTGCCCTCCCCAGCGCCTGGCAACGCCGTTGTTTTTCGTCGGGGGATTGAATGAGGTGCGTTTTCCTCGCCGCGCTTCTCTTCCGACCGCGGCCGGCCTCGCTCGGTCCCGCCGGGCGCCGTCGGTCTCTCTCTGCTCAGTTAAGAGTCCGGCGGTGCGACCGACCGGTTTCTGTCAGGGCTTCTTTTGAGGGTGGCCGCTCTTCGCTCTCTGGTCGTGTTCCCGTTCAAATTCTCTGAGCTCTTTGACTTTTGTGAACGTCCGATGCGCTCGCAGATGATTTATGGATGATGTTTTGCCTGGGAGGGCCAAGCAGGAGCAGGTACCGAAGAGATGATGCTGGCATGATCAGTGTTAATGGATAGGTAGAAAATCCAGGCTGCTCTGGAGAAGGATCTGGATGGAGGTTCGATCCTCCTCCCACTTGCAAAATGCCCACCTTGTTGTAACTTTGCTTATCTGGAGCCTCTGCCTTACGGTCCATGGTAGGAAAAGGGCGATGTTTGCTCACGCTTTGCGTGTTGTGGACCGCGTTTGGGGGCTGAGCAGTGAGAACACGGCTCTTGAATCCTTCAGGGTTTGGTTACCCATAGATTTTAAATTCCTTGTCCGCTCTTTGCTACTTACAACTGTCCAAAAGGGGAAGACAAATCACGTTCGTACAAACTCCGAGTGAAAAAAAACCTCACAATTTCTCTGTTCTCCTCCGAATTGCAGTTGGTTATTTCTTCCCATGCCCATCAATCAGGAGGGATCTGCCCTGGTTTTTAAAGAGGGTAGAGAAGAAAGATGCTGGAGTCCGATGCCCAAAATGAAATTTAATTAAGCTTCCCTCTTCCTCGTGGCGGCCTGGAGTTTGTTTCGCCTGTCCCGCTATCTGCAAGATCGTTATTAGACCAATAATTTCGGCTGAACGTGTTGTAGGAAATGGTGTCAATTATAACCGTGTAGGACTTTGTTATTTCAGTCTATTACCTGTAAATGAGTTATTCAGGAACAAGAAGTTCAATTGATAAAAGGCAAAAAATCAATAGGTAAGATTGTTGAGATTAATTCCGAGTTCCTAATGGATTTTTTTCCCCCCCTCATTGAGGTTTCCAAAAGCTTTTGTAGACTATCTGTCTTGGACCTAAATTTAAGTTTCTCGGAGCCAAATTTGTGACTGAACTCAAGCGAAACTTCGGTAAATCCTTATTTTTGCATTAAGTTTGTTAATAATTTCAAAATTACAGCCGTTGGGGATAAATGATGAGGGCTATAAAACTACCCTGGACCTTCTTCAGCAGAAACAGCCGGAAGTTTTCTGAGTGCGGTGAATGAATGAGTGAAGGGATAATTTCATTTAGTATTTACATTATCGCCGTGTGTCAGAGATCGGGATGCTGTTGTGTGGGCTGAGCACCAGCTCCAGGAGATTCATTCAATCAGAGAGAGTCTCATCTAAGTGGCGAGGGAAAAAAAAGAGAATATTCTTCTATTTCTAGCTGGGGAAATGCTTTGCTAAGGGGATGCTGAAGATCTGAGCCTCCAGCGCTCCAAGGGTTGGACAATCGGAGCAGGGTCATCACTGCACTGGTGAAGAGCAGGTGCCGCGGTGAGACGTTGGGTCTGACCGCAGGAAGGGCAGGTACCGTGGTAAGATGTCGGATCTGACCTCGTACGTGGAGGCACCGCTGCCTTAAAAGCAAATGAGCAGAAGAACTTCATTGTACTGGGTCATTTTGAGCTGATGTGGAGAGGGCTAGAAAATGTTGTTCCAGGTGCTGTTTTTGTGTAAGTTGTGGAGGAAGTGGTGGAAGATGGCAGGATGTCCTGTCTGTGTGCTGAGACTTAGACCCTGGCTCATTAGCAAGTTGAAGCGATTACCTAACTGTGAGTAACCGTGCGGAACTTCATTTGCAACCCATGTTCTACTGACGTGTGTGAAGTAAGATGGGCAGAGAAGCCTCTTCAGGCTTAGCCTTGGCCATAGTTGTCCCTCCTCTCCAACACCTTGGCCTCCTGAAACCCAGCACATGTCTCACCAGCCTTCCTCCCATCCCCTCTCTTACTGACCCTTGCTGAACAGTCCGTAAATTCCGGTAACCTGAAGACTGGAGAAGCGTTGAGCATCCTTGAAGAGTCATTGTTCAGGTCCCTCAGGATGTGTGGGAAAAGTGCTGCTGACTCTTCTCCTCCTCCTGGTGTTTGACACCCCGGTTTCTCATTTCCTTTCACCTTTTTCTGCTGACCCAGCGTTTCCTGGCTCTCCATCCACCCACCTTTCATCGTCGCTGGTCGGAAGCTTAGAGCCGTCGTCTGCATCTCCAAGCCCATCAATTAGTTTCCGTTTTAATCAAGGAATCGTATCTGTCTCTTCGGGCCCATCAATCATCTCCGGCTCGTCGTGAAGCCGTAGTCATCCATCCTTCACCTGCCTCATTACTCAGAGGAAGGCTGCGCTGGGATGGCGGGCAGGGAGGCTGCTGGGCCAGCACTCCTGGGAGATTGCGGCCGCGGGGCGTTCCTCTCCAGCGGGCAGGACCTCGATCGTTCTTCCTTTCTTCCTCTCTTTATTCAGGGAACTCGGAACGCTTGGGATGAGCTGCTTTCTTCTGCAGCTGTAGCTCATTCCTGCTCAGGCTGGGCAGCCATCTCCACAAACGAGGGCCTTGCACGGTCTCGTTTGGCATCAAATAGACTTAGATCTGATACGAGGAAGAAATTCTTTACTAGGAGGGTGGTGAGACACTGGAGCAGGTTGCCCAAGGAAGCTGTGGATGCTCCATCTCTGGAAGTATGCAAGGCCAGGTTTGAAGGGGCTCTGAGCAACCTGCTCTAGTGGGAGGTGTCCCTGCCCGTGGACTAGATGACCTTTGAGGTCCCTGCCAACCCAAACCGTTCTATGGAACAGTCTCGTACGGGGACCGTACGAGAAGCCTGCTCCAAACAGGCAGCAGCATCCATCGGATCTCAAATGGCATCTACTCAGGGGGGCAACTCTAGACCTAATTAAATGGGAAACAACGCCCAAAGTTAACGCCGCTGTTTTTGACACCGTGCTGCTGGGGGCGGGGGGACGCTGAAGCGTCCCTATCGAATTTACACGCCTGTCAATCCTTTGTTTAGGGTTAAGGAGAACACGTCTGGATGAGGCCAAATGTCTGGTTCTCCTGGCTAGAAGTCCTGAATACCATGAAGAAAACCCTTCTCGCTCCAGAGAGGTGTCCCCCCACACCCCAAGACCCCCTTGAGCTTCTCGTTCGGAGCGGGGCTCAGGCTGCGTTCGGAGCTTTCTCTGCCACGCCGCTGCTGGCGGAGAGGGGGGTTAACCGGACAGATTCTTCCCCATACGCACAGACACTGTGAGCTGAGCGGAGAAGCAGAGAAGACAAGCGTGGTGAGGCATATTTCTCATTAAACACAGCAACTGGAAACACAGCTACTGGAAAAGGGAGCTCATTTATCATACCTCCTGGGTGACACTGTGTTTTATTACCTCTGGGGTTGTAGGTAAACTTCTCTCTTGCTGGGTAACCCAGGGAATCAGAGCGTTGTAGTTTCTGGGGTTTCGGCTCCTTGGTTTGATATTTCCCATCTGCTCGGTCGCCGCTCGCCTGGCGGAATTTTGTGTGATGGCCTCCCGAGGCTGTTGGGACGAAGCTCTCGGGCGCAGAAACCTCCGTGGCCAACGGGGACTTCATTTTGGGATGGCGAAAGTCGGCGCCCCGGCGTTGCTGCCCTCCCCGCCTTGTCTGCTCACTTGTGTTAAACCCATTCCTACGGAAAGGGATTTTTTTCAGGGTTAATATCAGGACTCCATCGAGATCCACTAGAATCCCAGACTGGTTTGGGTGGGAAGGGACCTTTCAGGGTCATCTGGTCCAACCACCCCTGCGGGGAGGAGGGACATCTGTAACTAGAGCAGGTTGCTCGGAGCCCCAGCCAAGGTGGCCTTGAGTATTTCCGGGAACGGGGCACGATTTCCGAGCGTTTTCTTGCACGAGGAGGGAAACGTGTCGTCCGTGAGTTCCCTCTTAATTTGCATTCTCCCACTCTAATCACACCTTTGTAAACACCAGCGCTCTGAAAATCATAACAGCAAGAGACGCGCTGGCGGGCTAAGGGAAGGTGAATGAAGCGGCTTTTTCTTTCTCCTATGCTAATCTTCTTGCTAATTATGTTTTATTAATATTATGATGCAGATGCTGCCGCTCTTGTTTTCCCTCATCTTGTCCGTCGTTAAAATCAAATTGCAAATGAACGAGCTATATATTTGACTTAATCACTTAAGCCTCCGACTTTCATCGTTTTCCTCAGCGACCCCTCCAGGCATACCGGAACAAGGTGCAGGTTTTGGTTTTTTTTTTTTCATTTTTCTAATTTTTTATATATTTTCCCCCAGTTTTTTTGAAGTATTCTTCCGTGGTGATGCGATGGGTGACATTGACATTTTGTTACGATAAATTGGCTGAGTCATTCTCATCAGGAGATGATTGGGTTTTCTTATATTTATAATAAGCTGCCTTTCATTCCGGAATAGGGAGACGGGGGAGGGAAGAGAAAAGCAACCCCTTTTTGCTTTAAACAGTCTAATTTTGCAGCTTTCCCATCAGGATTGCCATCAAATAAGGTTATATTCTTCCCGTCTGATTCTTGAGGGATGCTTTGAAAGGCCTAATCAAAAAGCAATCGGAGCCTTGAACTTGGTTGTTCTCTCCTGTAGATGAACAAGTCTTTGAAGGGTTGGAAATCCAGATTTTTTTTTTTTTTTTCCAGACCTATGGAATCCACCAGACGTGGCCTGGGCTGTTATTTTTCTGGCAGTGGATGGCAAGGCCCAGCCCCTTGTTGTTTCCTGGAGAAGCCATTGACTGGGCGTCGGGTGGGCTGAGTGATGCCCGTGGCTTTGGAGGGTACCACAGTGGTTGGGACGGTTGGATTGGGTTGGTTGGTATTTTACGGTTCAGCTGAAGCAGCAGAGTGAAAAAAAAAAAAATGACAGAAGAAGAAAAAATGTGTGTCACGCTGAATTTAGGAGCTTTTGCTCAAGATCTCTTTTGATAGAAGTGTCAAATTCGATCAGCTTAGTTTGTTTCAGGTGGCTCTTGCAAATCCTCCCGCTGGCTTGTCCATCTGTTGATGCCGATGGTTTTTATTTTCCCTTTTTTTTGGTTGAAACGAGGATACCCTTCCCCACCACGAACAATTGAAATAATTTAATAATTTCTTATCAAAGAATCGTCAGCCCGTGAGCTTGTTTCTGAAGCCAAACAATGCCTTGAGAAAAGAAAATATTTCTTGGTTGACAGAAACTATTTAAATACGTAATTATCACTGGGAGGGAGTCATTAAGATGATTTTTTTTATTATTATTGAATTATTAGTTGCATCAAAACCATTTATAGATGTAGCTTAAAGACAGATAATGCAGATAGGACGTGGTGATGACACACGCTCGGGCTGACAGCCCCTCGCTGCGGTTGAGCGATGACTGAAAGGCTCAGTTCGGAGCCCGTGGCTCCGGAGAACGGACGGACGTTCGTTACCACCCAGACGGTCGTCCTGGATCTTCCCAGGTTTGACCGAGGTGAATTTGTGGAGCTCTGCTGATGAAGGGTTGCGATCCAGGATGGGTGGAGGATAAGTTGGAAGTCCTCAAACCACTCGGCGCTGGAGGAGCGCGAGGGCTTTCGGAAAGCCTCGGTACTTTTCCCTGCTCTCTCTTCCACTCCACAAATCCGGCGTTTGCTGGAGAAGTCAAGGAGATGAGCGAGCTGCTCAGAAAGGAGCCGCTCTTAAAAGCAGATTTATTCATCACTGAGGAGCAAATGTTCACATTCGGAAAGAAAAGGACCACGTTAAGAAAACGCCGCAGCGGTGAAGGCCGCGTTAAACCGGGGCACGTGGAACCCGTTTCTCATCCAGCTCTAGTTGACGTTGCGCGAGCGGACCCCGGAATATTTTTATGCAAATTCATCCTTTCTTGTGCGTTTTTCTTTATCTTAGCCAGATTTATTTTTATTTTTTTTTGTCTTTGAGATGCAGCTTGTAAGGCATCTCCCAGCTCTCCGCTTTCTAGCTGCGCCAAACAGCGACCACCAGGAGAGACCCGTCCCTAACAAAGTTAGAGAGACGGGGCCGCGGAGAGATACGTAATGAAATTGTACTCCAGAAAGCGCCCCAGAGAAGGTGTAGATTGCAATCAACGGCCACCATTCGTGATTAAATTTCCTCCATTGATGGAATGAAGCGCGCGCCGCTTGCCAGAAAACGTGATTTTTCTCCTGCCGCGCGCAATGGATTTGTTTTCAAAGATGCAAATACTTTCAAGAGGAGGAATTGGCGGTGCGGCCTGTCGGAGCGGTCGGGGGGTGTTGTGAGGCTGAGCCCTGCGGTCGACAGCAGGACATGTTGGAACTGGGAGCCTGTTCCTGCTCCTCATTAATCTTGAAATGCTGAGAAGAGCTGCCCTGTGCAGTGTGACAAAGCGCATCAGGCGCGTTCGGTTAAAGAGCGCTGGTTGGAGGCTCCAGCCCTCTCCCTCAGCAGCTCCCGGCACGCACCAGCTCCCCGCATAGGTTTTCCCCGTGGTCCTGCAGCTGACAGACCAAGCGACCCCAGCATTTGAGGGTTGAGGTTGTTCAGCTTGGAGAAGAGACCTTCCAGTGTCTGAAGGGGGCCTACAAGAAGGCTGAGGAGGGACTTTTTACGAGGGCTTGTAGTGATAGAACAAGGGGCGATGGCTTCAAATTGGCAGAGGGGAGGTTGAGATTAGAAATTAGGAAGAAGTTCTTCGTGCTGAGGGTGGTGAGACACTGGAGCGGGTTGCCCAGGGAAGCTGTGGGCGCTCCGTCACTGGACATGTTCCAGACCGCGTTGTTCGGGGCTTTGAGCAACCTGCTCTGGTGGGAGGTGTCCCTGCCTGTGGCAGGGGGGTTGCAACTGGATGATCTTGAAGGTCCCTTCCAACCCAAACCATTCGACGATTCTACGATTCGGATCCGCTACACCGCAGGTCATTTCTTAAAACAAGCTGCACGTGTCATCCCAGTTGGTTTCAGTAGGAATGAAGTGGGTGTAGGAAAAGCTTTTCTTTAAGAAAAAAAATAATCCTGGGGTCCGCAATGTGTATTTTTCAAGCAAACTTCTAAGTGGGCGGGTTTCAGTGGTGTCGTCACTCCTCTTAATTGCAATTATTCTTAATTGTAGAATTCTGCTGCGGTTTATAGATAGTACGAGTGAGTCACTGCAGGCCAGAAACAACTGCTGGCTGCAAAACAGTTGATGGATGTGCAGGGCCAGCCTAAGATGATTTGGTCTCAGTCCAGTTCCCGGTAGATGTGTATCCACGTTGCAAAAATAGGACGTTATTAAACGGCCATCGAACCGACGGAGTCGGAACAAAGACTCAGACACCGGCCGTGTCCGTGCGGGGGCCACGGTGCGGTGGGGACCCTTTTGTCACCTTGACTGGGTCACCAGCTGATCTCCCCGTCCCTACAAGGCAAATTACTGCCCTTTTGAGAGCTGTGGAGGTGATCATCTAGAGGTGGTGATGTGGGCTCCTCACCAAGGAAGCGGCGAAAGCGGTCAGTTCCGAATTTCTCATTACGGTGATAATTGGTGCTTTTGGTCACTAAACTGTCACGCTCCTGTGTCTCTGTCCAGGTTGTCTTCTTAGCAGGCATTGTTGCATCTTGCCCTGGAAACTCGAAGGGCCATCTTCCCTGAGAGGGACCAGGTGCTTTCTTACTTCCCGAGCATATCGGCGCTGGGCTGCCAAAGGCAGCCGTTGACGTTCTTTTTTTTTTTTGCCTCGTGATTTCTCAGGTAGAGACGAGCGCTAAAAGCTTGGGCAGCTCTAGCGGTGGCGAAGGAAACTCTAGCAGGGAGATTTCACGGTAATTGCGCGTTGCTCGGCGCCGTCGGTTTGACACCCTGACACTTGGAGGTATCGAGCACCGATTTTTTTGCGGCCGAACGGCGACGATCAATTGTGCCCGTAGTCGTCGTCTCCCACTCTTGTAGCGTGAACATCTGTGAATTAAAGAAGAAAGTCTATTACTGAATAACCAGAGAGGGCTCGTGTCTTCTTCTGAAGACACGTGTTCTTCCCTGGACGCGCTTTGCAGGAACACGGGGGCAACCTCCGTATTTTTTTGTGTCCGCCTGGCTCCCGCTGAGGCCGCGCGGCTCGGGCTTGAAAGCCCCGCCGCTCGCCGTTGCCGCCGAACAAATTCTCCTTCATCTTCAGCAAAGCCTCGGAGGGAGAGCGGAGATAAAAATAAAAACCTGGTGAGAATAAAGGTCACCGTGAGAGACGGGGATTCGGGATGAAAAGCCTCCAGAGAAAACAGTCGGTAACGGCTCCCCAGGCGTCAGAGGCGTGAGGAGGGAGGTTTGTGCCCGTGGCCTCTGCTAATAAGCTGCCTGAAATGAAAAGGCAGGAGCCCTGGGTGAGGAGCGTTGGCTCTTCTGCTTTCAGATCAAAAGAGGACGACCAAGCAGCAGCAGAGTGGGCTGGCGTGTGTGGGACAGCGGGACAGCGCCGGAGCATCCGGGCTGGAAACATCTCCTTGTGCAGAACCTGCAGGAGGAATGCTAAGGTGCAGGAAAGGGGTAGAGAAGCGTGATGTTATCGATGTAATTTGATTCTGCTATTATTGGTGTAATTAGGTGACACCGTTATTGATTTTTCATTGTATCGGGAAGTGCCAGGTGGTTTTGCTGTTCATTTCCTTTTTTAGATAATATTGGAAAGTCTTTGTAGGATGGGAGGAGGAAGAATTACCGGCCTGGGGTCTTGTCTCGGGTTTCTGGCGTTGAAGAGGAAGGTGGGGTGGGAGAAGCTCAGCTAGTATGGGGTAAAGCAACCCCTTCGGAAAGGCTCCATCCGTATTTCTTCACGGCAAGGGAGGACTTGAGGGCCTGAATCTCAAAAGGCTGTAGAGTTCAGGACAGCTATGGTACTCCAACCATCTTACCACTGCATCTCCAAGAACTGGGAATGCGTTTGGTTTGGGGGGTGGCAGGATGGACTTGTGTAAGCAAACGAAGGAGATTTGGGATTTTTTCTGTAGAGAAGGAACCAAGTGAAAAATGTGAAATGGCAGCGTGTTAAGGCGAGGTGGAAACCTGAACCTTGAGCCTCAGAGCTGGGTACACCCACCCGCGTGCGGCGGGACGTGCTTGCGGGCTCTGCGTCAACGATGAGCTGAACCCAAACCGCTCCCGACCCCTCTCGGCTGTGGGAAGCTCAGTCCGACTCTGATCGGGGCTCTTGGTGACCTCGGAGATGTCCCTGCTCAGGCAGAGCGTGAGACTCCCGGAGGAGACACATCCCAACGCGCGTCCTCTGTCACCCAGGACACGGATCCTCAGCCTGGATCTCCGGGCGATAGCTGCCAGCCTCTGGTTTGTTGTCTGTTTACACTTTTCTCTCGTCTTTTACATTCATGAATATTTATGTTCAAGCTCCAAAATAGCCAAGAGCACTTTAATCAGAGGACTATCTGCAGCCTAATCAGGGATAATACTAATCAGGAAGTTCAGAGCTTTAACACTTAGTGCAGGGGAGGGGGAAATTTGACTCCCAACTCCAAAACAAAGTTGGGCTTTACCTCTTTTGTATCTGCCCCCGGTTACCGGAAGGGAAAACAAAGATTTAGTGTTTACATCTGGTGGTTTAAAGCTTCACGGCAGGAGCGGTGAACGCTGGGGATGGGCAGAGGAGCCGGGGTTGTCGGGAGGAAATTATGCAAACGGCGCGTTGCTAATTTAGATCCAGCGTCTCTTGTGTTTCCAACTGTAGGGATCTCGTTTTTCAAGCCAATCTGTCAAAAATCCCAGGTTTTTTTAAATTTTTTTTTGGTGTCACGTGGCTTGGGTCGAATAAATGCTGGAGTTTTGCAGGGGAATGGTTTTAATGCAGAAAAGCTGGTTTGCTCCTCCTGCGTAAGGCTTTTAAATCGTTGACTTTGCAATCTTGATAACCAGGCTTTTCCGACGGAGCCGGCGTTCAAAAGGCAGGAAAGAAGGCTCTGATACAAATAAAAGTGAAACTTTCTAAGGTTTAGCAAACTTAAAAATCGAGCTCATGAGGATTTCAAACCTGCCAGGCCATACTGTGCAGCTGTTTAACATGATGCCCTATCTGGAGTTGAGATATTTTTATTTTATTTTATTTTTTTATTCTCACTCAGACAAGAGAGTTTTGCAGAAAATCCTTTTACATGATTCACATGAAAGTCTTTGCTTCCCGAAGTCTTCTCAGATATAACTGACAAAAGCTCTCACACTATCTGCCCTATTTTTCCCTTGCAACTTTGTGGGCTAAGGAGCCTCAATGCTACTGGATTTGATACCTTCCATGCAGATTTTCCGCCGAGGTTTTATTTTTAAAGCGTTGATCGTTAGCAATGTGTGGGTTTAAAAATAAATAAAGCCTCTTTTAGGTCACAATCCTGCTCCGGCTGAAGCCAGAGGAAGCAGTGCAATTACTAGGCAATAATTTTGGTCTCGTTAGCGTGTGTCTCTGCTTCCTGGGTGTCTTTCTTCCCTTTCCCTTGGATAATAAGAAGCTGCGGTCCCGATTCCCTGCGGTGCCGGTCGCAGGGATGGAGCTCTGGAGTGATGCGTGGCCCGGGGTGCACAGGCACGGAAGAGTCTGGGTGCTAACCGGTGCAAGGGGTGCTTTGGCTGCCTCTGCTCTCGAGAACATCCCAGTGTGGGTTTAAATTGCGGCCAACAGGACTAGGGCAGCGATCATCCCCCTGGACTGGGCACTGGGGTGAGTTTTGGGGCCCGCCCTCCCTCCCTGAAGGACCTGGAGGGGCTGGAGCGTGGCCAGAGAAGGGCAACGGAGCTGGGGAAGGGGCTGGAGCAGGAGTGTGGGGAGGAGCGGCTGAGGGAGCTGGGCTTGTTGAGCCTGGAGAAAAGGAGGCTCAGGGGAGACCTTCTGGCTCTCCACAACTCCCTGGAATTCAGGAGCTTGGAGCCAGGGCGGGTCGGGCTCTGCTCCCAAGGAACAAAAGCCAGGACAGGAGGAGCCAGCCTCCAGTTTGCCCCACGGGAGGTTTAGGTTGGAGCTGAGGAAGAATTTCCTCCCCTTTGGGGTTGTCCAGGCGTGTCCCAGGCTGCCCAGGGCAGGGCTGGAGTCCCCCTGCTCCCTGGAGGGGTTTCCAAGGCGTGGAGCTGTGGTGCTGAGGGACAGGGCTCAGTGGTGCCCTGGCAGGGATCGGGGAGTGGTTGGACTCCAGGAGCTGGAAGGGCTCTTCCAACCAAAACAATCCCATGACTCTGTTATTCTATAACCTTTTTCAAGCCGAAAGCAAAAGAGATCCTTGTTCTACAGACAGCGAAACACGGCGTTGGTGCCAAATGGTTAAGTTGGCTCAGGTTCAGCTCATGAATCCAGTTCGGTGTCAGCGTCTCTATGATCATGGCCGTTGTCCCGTCGAGCTGAGTGCCAGGTGTCGTCGTGCCAGAGGAGGAAGGATTTTTCCGGTGTTTTGCGGAGAGCAGACCTGAAAGCTTCTCAGTCGCCATCCCCGGCTGCCCTGCAGTAGATTTCTTCTCAAACTCAGCTGGTGAGGCACTCAAATAGCTCTCAAAATCAACCTCCCTACACTTTGCGGCTAAAAGAGCCTGCGAGCCGCTTCCCCCCGAGCCCCAATAAACTTGACGCCCCGCGGCAGATCGTTGGCTTCGGATTTGCGAGGGCCAGATGGGCCGTATAAAACCCAAACACCCGACCTGGCTCCGAGCGCCGACCCTCTCCGGTCGTTATCCCACCCTCTCCGTCGCCGTCCTGCTGCTGCGGTCGCACGGACAAACTCGAAGTTGTGGTTGATTTAAATTGAAAGCCATCCCAGCCCTGATGATGAGCTGATAGTTTATAGCTCTCCCACAAAGGGATTTGTTTCTGTTGTTTTAATCGCTAGCGCAAAATAATTGCTTTCTTTTGTTTCTTTTTTTTTTTTTTGAGTCCCCTCCCGTGAAGCGCCAAAATGACAAAAACCAGCAAAATAAAAACGTGCGTGCTCTTCTTCAAGCAAAATTGGGTTTGCAAAATAGAATGAAGGAATCAATCACTTTTCTATACACAAAGAGTAGTTTTAAGTAATTCTCGAAGCAGGAGATGTTTTAGGATCCGAGAAGTGGCTGTAATCAAAAGGCTGGGAGAAAATGGGATTCGTTCAGAAAACTAAGTACCTCATTAAAAATCAATCTCTTTTCTCCTCATGCAAATGGTGTATTGATTATAATACTTTAGCAGATCTCTTTAGAGTTACGTTTGCTGGAGAACCAAAACATGTGTGATATTTGCTGAAGTTTTCAGCCACCTCTAGATGTGATCAGAAGATGTACAACGGGCTGTAGGTGCCCACAAGCATAAGTTCCGTGGGGAAGGTTGGTTGTGCGTGGCGTTTGTCTCCGTTTTTCCATCCCTAATTGGGCTGTGGTGCTTGGGGTTGTCACCCCAAGTCCACGCTTGGATGGCTTTTTCGTCAGGGCCGTTCTCCCAGGAAAAGGTGAGTTCCTTCTGTCCTGGCAGAGCTTGTGGCGAAAGGTTTGGAAGGGAAAACGGGATGGAGGTTTATTATTCAAATTCCCATTCCTGTTTATCAGCATTGCCACCTCGCTTGGTTTCCAAGCGGGCGGCTCCCAGGAGTCTCCGCGCTCATCGGTTTATTTTCTTCTTCCACCCAAGCCGCAGAGATGGGCAGAGGCTTCAGAATTCCTCAGCAATATCGTGGCCCTCCTTTCTTAGTGAGGGGTCGAGCCTGCGGCGCGTATCAGACCTTAAATTGTGCTTTTGGGTGTGTAGAGAGGAGCGAGCCTAGGTGGGAATCTCTTCTCGCCCTCCCCATGGTGATTTCTCCTCCTGGGCTGAATCCCGGTGCCTTGATGTCTGTGGGGTGAGTGAGCATCTGCTCTTCTGCAGAGCAGACACTCTCTTTGCTTGTGTTTATCAATAATTACAGCTGATGGTTCTTCTCAATTCCCATTGGAACTCTCTTCTCAATTCCCTATCCACAGTCGACTACTAGAGGCTGGAAAATCCAACGGAGCTGACAGCAAAATAGGGAGGTGGGGAGGAGACCTTGGCCCAGGTTGCCCTGAGAGGTGGTCACTGCCCTATCCCTGGGATCATTCCAGGGCAGCTTGGGTGGGGCTCTGAGCAACCTGCTCGAGTTGCAGATGTCCCTGCTCCCTGCAGGGGGGTTGGAGCAGATGACCCTTAATGGTCCCTTCAACCCAAACCATTCTACACAAACTATCCAAATCTCAAGCCTCCTTTAAATGCCAGTTGCTTGCAGTCGCCTCACTGATGACCGCGCCGCTCTGGTGCGGTTTGGAACGGGCACCAACCGGCTGCGTGATCCAGAGGACGTTTCCGATACCAGGAAGGTGGCTCCAGAAGCCAGGGCAGGCACTGGTTTTTCTAAGTCACAGGCTCTAATTGTTGGGAAGCAGTTTCCTGAGAGACACCAGTCCCCTAAGGGGAAGCGCTGGGGGAGGCATTATTTTCCATCTCATCTAGTAAATTTAGCAGCTGGGATGGCTGCCACCTGGGAGGCCCCTGTGATTGTTGTCTTCTGTGAGCACGCTCATTTCCACCCTGACCTTGTCTCCGCTCTCCTCCCACCGCATTTTCTCCACTTAGGTGTCAGCTGCCTGTTCTCAAAATCGTCGATTTTTATTTCCTATCCCATGAGCACCCAGGAGCCCTGGCCACCGTCAGGTTTTTTTTAGCTCCGACGAGCCGCACCGAGAAGGACAAAGGATGTAAAAATTAGGAAGCCAGCTAGGAAAGAACGGGAACCAAGGCTGGTGTTTTGGCGTCACAGCGTTTGCAAAGAGTCCCTTGGCGTGTACAGCGTGAGGTCGTGAGCTGCCTGAAGCAGGGAGTGCTCCGTGGGTGGTGGAGTCAGCACCTAATGAAAAAAAGGGCACTTCGTGTGGAATTTCAGCTGCAGACCTGAGTCATCTCCCAGGCTTCTCGAGATCGGTTTTAAAAAAATCAAATAATAGTTTAAGAAGAAGTAACTTTTGGCTTCTTCTTCCCAGATACTTCTAGTTCTTCCTAAACTTCTAGTTCTTCCCAAACAGTTCTAGCTCTTCTTCCCAGACGTTTCTAGTTCTTCCCCACAAACAGTTCCAGTTCTTCTTCCCAGAGGTTTCCAGTTCTTCTTCCCAGAGGTTTCTAGCTCTTCCCAACCCTTATTCCCCACAAGATACAGAAGTTTTGCAGGATTTTTGATATTACTGTGTTGCAACGAGTAGCTGAAAGAACCGATGGCGGATAAAACTTGCTACGAAGAAGGTACGGCCAAGGGTTGTGTTTGGTGGTGATCCAAGCTGCGTACACCTGCCGCTCCGATGGGACCCTTCGAGACAGGACGCAGCCACCACGAGAAGCTGGAGACCTCGGAGCTGCCGTTGAACGAGCAGCGCCCTTTTCATCCGCCCGGAGCTTGGGACGCGGCTTGAGGGGACAAGTCGCCATCGCCGAGCCGCCGTGAAGCGTGCTCCAGGCTGACGACATCCTTGGAAGGACCGTCCCGGTGACCACCACGTGGACCATCTGCCGTCTTCCCTCTGATGCGCTTTACTTCTCACTTCCGAGATCCTCACTTTTTTGGGTTTTTTTTTTTGGTTTCATGCAGGCCTTTCCGCGTTGCTCTAACAAAGTTTTATGTGTTTTAATTTTCTTTTATTACTTTGCAGCCGCTTTCCAACTGCTTCCCAAGACAAGTCAATGAGACAGAGCTCCTAATAAACCCGCATTTGTCACTGCCTTGTTTTACTCCCTTTCATCTCTAACTACTCTCCAATCACTTGGACAACTGATGCTTCTGAGCTCGCAATTAGACCCGTGCTTTCTGCTTCTGATGAAGGAGGATTAATTAAATCAGTGCTTTTCAAGGCTACGACAAATGCAGCGACGTTTTGGGGCAATTTTCTCCTTCCTTTAAACCCGGAGCCGATTAATTTAAGACACCTGGCACAGAACTAACATTTTGCCCTGCTAGAAAACAATAAATGGAGATTTATACGCTGGAGCTGGATGGAAAGGCTTGTTGCTCCTTCCCAAAAATGCAAATTGCAGAATAAAACAACAGGAGATCGGAGGAAAAGTTTGTGGCTTCTCATCCAAAGGATAAGACAGAGTTTTCTCCAACGAACTTTTTGGGTTTTAACCACACCAAAGAGAGAGAGAGAGATGATAACAGAGGGATAGAGCAGTTGTTTATCTCATGTAGTATCTTGTATTTATCTTTCAGGGTGTTCAGACTTTGCTGCAGAGAAATGAATTATGAGTCTGAGTCTGCCCTGGACGACTTACCCACCGTGGGCTCTGTTGCAGGTAACACCAAGCCCTGGAGAAGACCTTTCCGGTTGGTTCGTGCTCCGGTGACCGTGGGTTTGGAGTAACGTTGGGGGATTTGCAGGAGGGCAACTAAGAACAGCCTGTGCTTCTTTGGACACCGTCCTTCTCTAGGGCAGGTGAGAAAAGGGAGATCAACTGATCTTTTCTTACAGTCATATTTTTGTGAAGGAGCATCGGAGAGAACCAGCGACTTGATTATTTTCCTGTATTGCCGGTTGCTAAGAGGAAAGTTCCAAACAAACAGCACAATTAGCTTGTGACAGGTATTTTCCATTTACTAATTACAGTATATTGAAGACCTTTGTTCAGGGTTGGTTGTTCGTGTCCCAGCTGCTGATGTCGGGACTTATTCATTTTCTGTGGTCGCCGTGCCAGGCTCGGCGAGTCTCTGCTGAAGCCAAGAAGAAAAGCTCGGCTGAAAAAGAAAATCCAGAGGGGAGTTGCCGTGTTGGGGGGAATTCACCCACGTGGACTTCAGTAGCTTCTCTTGTGTGGTGGTGTCTAGATTTGAAAGGCCTGAATCCTCCTGTTGTTGCATTTCCTGTGAACTGGTGCTTACGAACCCTCCAGAGCCAGGTATTCAGTGAGGTGGTTTCAGCTGATGGATTTGGGTGGCAAACGCCGGCAGTTTTAGGAGATGACTTCTGTCTGTGCACCTCTGCGTCGAGCCGATGACCTTAGCTGGGTGGTTCCTTGCTATATGTCATTGTTTTTTTTCATGATCATATATTCATATATATATATATATTCTTCCATCAGCTCTTTAAGTACCAGTGGCGGGGCACCTGTACTGGAATTCAGGTGAGGGACTGCAGATAACTTTTGTTGTCTTAATAACAACGAAATGAGCTAGAAGAACAGCACGGAGCCCTCATGAGATACTCCCTCTCCGTTTCCCAAAACCTCGCAGGCATTGTGCTGCCCTTTCAGCACCAGCCACCTCTTCGTTACCCATCTCTTGGTCGGTGCGGGTGCAGTCGGCACAATTCTCTGAGCTTATGACCACGGCCACCTCCTGTCCCCTCTCTGGCCGGTCAGCGTTGGCATCAGCCAGGGTTGTACCTCGGGAGCTCAGCGGCAGTTTTTTGGGCATTGTTTAACCGCTCTTAAAATGCGCAGAGTCTCTGTTGGCATCTCTTGCCCGCTCGTGAAGTGCACGTTGCAGGGGTTGGCTCCAGTCGCCGCTCGACGGTGGCCCACGTGCCACGTCCGTTGGCCGAGGCAGCCTCCGCGTGGCAGAAGCTGTTGGCATCCGTGTCCTCTCCTCTTGGAGCGGGCGCCATCACGAGCATCTCTCTCGGCGGCAGAGACACAGACAGCCCGCGAATCCCGGCGCCTTCAGAAGGTTTGTTGAAGCCTTCCTTACTTGTCCGCGCTGCAGGAGCAGTTTGGATAAGATTTAGGGCTCCTTTGTTCGCGGGGAAAGATACGAGCAGAAAAACAAACCCAACCCACCAGCCGAGCGTTGCGCCGCGTCTGTCGGTTCCAAGGCAACGCGTCGGTTTATCACCGTCAGCGAATTTTTCCTGGGTCTGTGTTCCAGCTCCTGCTGGTGAGATCTGGCAGTAGAGCACAAAGAGACTTGTGTTTTAAGCTGTGAATTTCTTTTATTATTTTTTTGTTTTTCATTTATCTTTTTGTACCTGTGTTTTAAGGCATGGAGAGCGCTGGTAAAATGCTACGTGTGTCTTGTGTCCTTTATCCGAGATGCTTTGAGAAGTTCAGGTTCCTCTTGGATTAGCTTGAAGGAGAAGAGTCCCCAAGATCTTGGTTGATTGAAACACACCTCAAGTGACTCCGTTCATAAAGGAGTCACTTGTAAATAAGACAGCGAGGGAATGAGCTTGGCAGGAGGAACGGTGAGATCTCCCAGATCGGAGGATGGCGGAGAGGACCGTGCCACTCCGGTGGGCGTAACCGTGGGTGATCCGTACCGGTGATCCGTAACCGTGCCCACGGGAGGAAGGCTTGGACTCTGGCCACCTCCTCCGTGGTCCGTAGGGAAGCTCAGGCTCCAGAACTGCCAATCCGGCGTGAAATTCCCATTAAAACCCACGCAGTTCACGGCTCCACCAGCCAGGGGTTATTAGCAGGTTCAACTGACGCCGGAGTTTAAGGGCGATTTAAATCTCTCGCGCTCCGATGCAGAAATATTAACGCTTTGATCGAGGCCTTTCAGTCTTTGAGCTCTTCATCAAGCGCCGTGCGGCGCCGATTCTCTCGTAATGAAGCAGGGGACCTGTGTTTAAGACATCAAACCCAGGCAAATTTCCTTTTTCCTTTCTTTTAAAGGCTCCAGTCGGCCGTTCAGCCCTGGCCTTTTCATACTTCTTCACAGTTCTTGTTATGAATGAGTAAAGCAATTAGGGATACTGTGTTTGGAAGGCTAATAATAATTAACGTGTTGATTAAAAGTAAGGAATTATGCAACTGGAGCAGAGAAGAAACCAAAAGCCTTTCCTACAGGAGACTGTTTCCTAGGAGGTTTCCCTCCGTTACGGAAATATTTGCTTGCAATCAGAAAAAAAAATTCTTTTTAGTGGCAGAAGAAGAAAAAATAATTTTCTCTGTGGCCTAAAGGGGAGAAGTGGGAAGAAGGAAAAACTTCTTTGGTGGGAGGGGGTTGGAGCCTGGCCCAGGCTGCCCAGAGTGCTTGAGGAGTCTCCTTGTCTGGAGAGATTCCAAAGGCGCCTGGAATCTGGAATTCCAAGGGCCCCCTGCTCTGGGTGACCCTGCTGGAGCAGGGAGGTGGCACCAGCTGAGCTCCAGAGGACCCTTCCAACCCCCACCACGCTGGGATTCTGGGATCTCCTGCCATCAATGGACTGAATTATCTGGAAGGAACCTCTGGCCAGATCATCTCCAGCTTGAGCAGGTGCTGGGACGGGTGGATGGGAGTCTGCTGCACCTTTCTCTCCTCATTCCTTCTTATTCAGAGCACGGCATCGTCACTAGCAATGAAGTTTTTATACTTCACATTTATCCCAGCCAGGTCATGGCGTGTTATAAATCTCGGCCGAGTCAAGCGCTGCTCCTTGCTGGGTACAGTCTGTGCTTGGCCCCATTAAGAATAATAGCCTGAATAACTCTAAGCCGTTAATTTTGACGAGATCAGGCCCATATCACCTTAAAAGGAGCGCACCGCTACCATGGGAGACATTCGGCCATTTCCACTTTTCATTCCCTTAATGAATAAAAATCTGGAATTAGCTGCACTTTGCCTGACAGGCAAGCACCCCAAGCCCGTGAGAAAGTTCGTCCTCTCAGCACGTGCTGGCGAAAAGCACCAGGAAATTAGTGGCAGTGCTCAGAGAAGAATGGTTGGGCTTGATGATCATAAAGGTCTCTTCCAACCCAAACAATTCATAGAATCATCAGGGTTGGAAGGGACCTTGAAGATCATCCAGTTCCACACCCCTTGCCACGGGCAGGGACACCTCCCACTAGAGCAGGTTGCTCAGAGCCCCATCCAACCTGCCCTTAAAAACTTCCGGGGATGGGGCTTCCACCAGCTCTCTGGGCAACCTGTGCCAGGCTCTCACCACCCTCATGGGGAAGAACTTCTTCCTAATGTCCAATCTAAATCTCCCCTCTTCTAGTTTGGATCTGTTCCCCCTTGTCCTGTCACTACCTGACAGCCTAAAAAGTCCCTCCCCAGCTTTCCTGTGGCCCCCTTCAGATCCTGGAAGGCCCCCAGAAGGTCTCCTGGGAGCCTTCTCTTCTCCAGACTGAACAACCCCACCTCTCTCAGCCTGTCTTCACAGCAGAGCTGCTCCAGCCCTTGGATCCTCCTCATGGCCCTTCTCTGGCCACATTCCAGCACCTCCAGATCTTTCTTGGAATAGGGGCTCCAGAACTGGACGCATTATTCTATGACACCATGATCCTACGATGCTGTGATTCTTTGTGTGACCAACAGCACGTTCCTCCTCTCTTGGTGAGCAAGGTGAAGGCTGGAGAGGGGTTAAGCAGCTATCACAAGACCTGACAGCGTTGTGTATGTCTCCCTTCTGGGTGTCAGCAGATAGTTAGGAGAAGGTCAAGGCTGAAATAGTTTGCTCTACAATAATCTGATGACATGGAAAGGTTCCTGGTGCTGATTATTTCTCGATCGTTGCTGTAAGAGGGCAGGAAATCTTAAGCCTCGTGTGGATCCAACCCATGAGTCCTGTCTCGTCTTTATAGGTGGCTCGAAGCTTCAGGATTCCTGAGGGCACCCGTCAGTCTCTGTTGGCCACCAGCTTCCACCTCTTCAAAGAGATCCATCCCATCCCAAAATTCCGAGTAAGTGCTGGGGAAGGAGCCTGGTGAAGAGCTGACATAACAAACAAGACTTTTATTTAACGTGGAGCTTGTTAGGTGCCATTTGCATAGCTACCACGGCACATCCATTATTCATGAGGATAAGCTGCAGTGACCCCCACCTCACCAGGACGCTGGTGAACACCGGCTCCCAGCGTCCCCAGGTTAGAGATCTTTCTTGCTGCTTTAAGCAATTTCTCTTGAAAAGGAGCGCGGCGGAGTGACAGCCTGATTTTTTATTCATGCGCCGGTCTTTTCGAGGCATAACATTTACCACAGTCCATAAAAGTCAGGCTCGCAGGTTGGGGAGGGGGGAAATGATTTAAGCAGGTTGTGTTCAAGAGGGAATTTTCCGGGGTAGGTGGTGGCTGGGACCAGGCACACCCCTCCTGTGATCCTGCCCTTTCTCACTCAGCCCTTGATAGGATGTGGGGTGATGGCTTCAAACTGGCAGAGGGGAGATTTAGAGTAGAAATTAGGAAGAAGTTCCTCTCTCTCATGGAGGGTGAGACCCTGGAAGGGGTCGCCCAGAGAAGCTGTGGAGCCTCATCCCTGGAAGTGTTGAAGCCCAGGCTGGATGAGGCTCTGAGCAACCTGCTCTGGTGGGAGGTGTCCCTGCCCATGGCAGGGGGGGTTGGAACTGGATGATCGTCAAGGTCCCTTTCAACCCAAACCATTCTATGAACCCAGGGCAGGTCATCTTCCCCTCACACAGCACCTCCTCGCCCCCTGGGTGACCTGGAAAAATTCCCAGGGTCCCCAGGAGGGGTTGGGAGCAGGACACTGCCCCAAGCAACAAGAGTAATTTGTGTTTGTGTCTCCTAAGCAGGGGGACTGGAGAGCCTGTCCCGTGGCAACTGGTGCTGTTGGGAGAAAGAGAAGCGTACAGCGCTTTGGAGGATGGATTGGTGATCCAGAAAGGTCCCGGTCACTGGAAAAATGGGCTGGAGTCAAGAGGACAAAGACAGGTGGGTGCTGTGGCAGAGAAGCAAACACAGAAGGGCGTTAAGCAGCACGTTGTGTGTATGACGTGGGGGGGGTCTCTATCCTGCTTGGCACTGGTGAGGCCTCAGCATCGCCACATGTTTGGAAGTATGTTGGAGGANCCAGGAAGGAGAAGGCAGTGAGAGGCCAGACAGCAGCAGAAGGACAGAAGGTAGCTTGAAACATCTCCACATGTTGCAAAGCCAACCACCCGCTGTGCTCCGTAGCCGCCGAGGCCGTGATGGTCTTGGTTTAATTGGCAATTAGGGAAGTTGTGTTCCCCTTTAGGGAACTCCTCCTGGGAGAAGATGCTGTAGCCCTTTCAAGAGACCCTTCGACAACCATCTCTCAAGGATGGCCAGGGCTGAGTCCTCTTCAGCACAGGAGGCAGCAGAACAACCTTGAGGTCCGTGAACACCAGGAGGAAAGAGCCTCAGAGTAGCTCCCTCTATCAGCACGTGGCCTGCAAGAGAGAAATTTTTTAAAATATATATTTTTTTTATTTTTGGAGAAGCCTCCCATTGTTGAGGGACCCCATTAGCATTTTTAGCACCAGGAGAAGGGGGGGACCAGAAGCCGTTCTGGGAAGCGCTGCCAATCAAACAGTGATTCGCTCTCGGCGTGAGGCGCTCTCCTGCTCTCTCGCCCGACGACAAAAACAGCGCAATCAACGCAAAACGCTACCCAGAGAAGTAATTAAACAGCTCCAAAAAAAAACCCACTGGAGGTGGCATTTAGCAGGAACAAAGGGAAGCTGCTGGAAGGGAGTGTTTCCAGGAGGCAGCGGCGAGGCCGTGATGAGATGCTAATCTCGACGTCTTGACCTTTTCTTGCCGTTGGGCGGCGGGTGGAGCCAGGACCGCGCCGGCCCCGCTTCTCCCTGCGCCATCCCCCCGCTGTCCCTCCGCAGCTTCGCACTCTTCAGAGCCTTGAGACCGTCCCGGTGCCCCCAGGTCTCATTTCCAGCACTTTCCCTCCCCAAGAAGCTCTCCACAGCATCAGGCGAAAGCGGATCGGCGCTAGAAACCAGCGCAGGCTTAGGGGCTGAGTTACCTCTCACAAATCTGGGTCAGATTTGCTCTGAATTTTGGCCAGGCAAAGCCAGTCCAAGCTCCCCCGTCTCCACGGGGGGTTAATGACCCAGGGGTAGAGGGAAAGCATGATGTCTTTGGTGCCCAGAACGATTTGGGTTAGAAGGGACCTCAAAAGTCACCTTGTTCCAACTCATGGCAGGGACAACTATGAACCTTAGTGAAAACCTCTCTTCTGTTACCATAGAATCATCAAATGGTTTGGGTTGGAAGGAACCTCAAAGGTCATCTAGTTCCACCCTCACTAGGACACCTCCCCCTCGACCAGGTTGCTCAGATTCTCGTCCAGCCTGGTCTTGAACACATCCAGTGGTGGGGCATCCGCCGCTGGTTGATGAAAATGTCAAAATGGTCATTTTTCATCAAAGGGAATAGATTCTGCAGGGACACACGGTCGCTTGTAAACAGAAAGCCACCTTAAAGATGCTTTCTTCTCCAGTGTCCACCTCTCCCCTTGGCCAGGGTACAGCTCAGAGGGAGGCTTCTCACCCCCATCCACCACCTGGTTACCCACCACCTCCCATCCCTGCTCGCCTGGTCTCTACGTGCCATCTGGTGGCAAACTGGAGGGGAAAAAAAAAAAAAAATTAGCTTTTTAAAGACTTTGGCCAAGATCAAACTCTTATTAAAGGGGCTGGAGGAGCAGTCCTCTCAAATTCAGCCACTTTCAGGAGAACGGGCTCTGTCTGGAACCTGGCACGGCCCATGTCCCGGCCTCCGTCGCAGGCGTTGGTTCGTTACAGCTCTGCTGGGAAATAATTTTGCCAGGAGGTTGTTTTCTGCTGGAAGGAGCAATTTGTCTCTCTCAAGGTATTCCAGGTTCGTACCAAAAGAGTGGAAAAGTAAAAACAACCTGCAAAGTCTGGCTTTGAAACCCGCCTCTATTTTTTTGCTTTCAGTGGCAGGTTTTTTCCTATTAACTGGGATTTTCCCCCCTTCTTTTCACGCTTTTTTTTCCCTTTCCTCAGTGGGAAGAGAAAACAGAAACAATCGAAACTGGAAATCAAAGTCAACAGCCAACAAATGTCCTTAGGTTTTCTATCTTCGAATTATTTCTTTTGGGTTTTTGTGATGCAGGAGGAAAGCAAGGAAATGGTGTTGGCTGTTTCTCTGTAAAATACCTTTATTAAATATTGATTATAAGGCTGTAATATCAAAGCTCAGAATGAGGTAGGAGACCACATCTGGAGTAGTGTCCAGTTCTGGGCTCCCAAGTTCAAGAGGGACAGGGAAATGCTGGAGAGGGTCCAAGGGAGGCTGTGAGGATGAGGAAGGGCCTGGAACATCTCTGCTGGGAGGAAAGGCTGAGAGCCCTGAGGCTGTTGAGTCTGGAGAAGAGAAGCCTGAGAGGGGATCTGAGTCATGTCTAGAAATCTCTGAGGGGTGGGGGTCAAGTGGAAGGGGCCAGGCTCTTTTCCGTGGGATAGGACAAGGAATAACAGGGACCAACTGGAACCCAGGAGGTTCCACCTCAACAGGAGGAGAAACTTCTTTACTGAGAGGGTGCTGGAGCCTGGCCCAGGCTGCCCAGAGAGGTGGTGGAGTCTCCTTCTCTGGAGACTTTCCAGCCCCCCCTGGATCTGTTCCTGTGTGTCCTGCCCTGGGGGATCCTGCTCTGGCAGGGGGGTTGGACTCGAGGATCTCCAGAGGTCCCTTCCAACCCCTGCTAGTCTAGAATTCTAGGATCTAGATTGGGAAAAGACCTTGAAGATGAGCGAGTCAAGCAGCTTCTTGAAAACGCGGTGATGGGAGAGGATTAAAAGGCGGTGCTGAGACAAAAGTTCCACTTCACCCACCACGTAAAGGAGCAGCACGAGGCCAGGCATCACTTATCCCTTCATTTATTGGTGTTAAATAAGCCTTCCCTCGAAGGCAGCTCTTGTGCTGACCCTCTGCTGATGGGTGAATTGCACCCTAAAGCAACTCCAGGAAGCTGGGATTATTCATCAGCTGCTGCTCTGGGGCTGTTGCCGGTTGGTTTGGGGCCTGTCTTCACCAAAGAGCAGGCGCCGGCCTCGGCGACTTGTGTTTGTGTATTTTTACTGCAAATCCTGTCCTGCTGGGCTTGTCTAATTACATTTTTAATGAGAAAAAATATTTATATACGTGTAGGGCTTTTTTTCCAAAGCTTTGCAGGCCAGATTTTTGCATTTTCAGGGGTAGAGGTGGTTGCAAAACAGCAGAAAAAAGGAAGTTGTAATTCACATTTGGCTTGTTCGATAGCGGGAGGAGACCAGACGGTTCTCCTGCCTGTCCAGGAGGACAAGCCTGGGGGTTTTAGGACGTTCATATGGGATGAAACAAGCTCCTTCCCTACCAGGAGGAGTCAGTCAGCCTTTGTGGGCTACCTGGGGCACTTGATCCTGGTGCTTTTGCCCAGAAAGGTTGGACCANAAGAGTGGAAAAGTAAAAACAACCTGCAAAGTCTGGCTTTGAAACCCGCCTCTATTTTTTTGCTTTCAGTGGCAGGTTTTTTCCTATTAACTGGGATTTTCCCCTCTTCTTTTCACGCTTTTTTTTCCCTTTCCTCAGTGGGAAGAGAAAACAGAAACAATCGAAACTGGAAATCAAAGTCAACAGCCAACAAATGTCCTTAGGTTTTCTATCTTCGAATTATTTCTTTTGGGTTTTTGTGATGCAGGAGGAAAGCAAGGAAATGGTGTTGGCTGTTTCTCTGTAAAATACCTTTATTAAATATTGATTATAAGGCTGTAATATCAAAGCTCAGAATGAGGTAGGAGACCACATCTGGAGTAGTGTCCAGTTCTGGGCTCCCAAGTTCAAGAGGGACAGGGAAATGCTGGAGAGGGTCCAAGGGAGGCTGTGAGGATGAGGAAGGGCCTGGAACATCTCTGCTGGGAGGAAAGGCTGAGAGCCCTGAGGCTGTTGAGTCTGGAGAAGAGAAGCCTGAGAGGGGATCTGAGTCATGTCTAGAAATCTCTGAGGGGTGGGGGTCAAGTGGAAGGGGCCAGGCTCTTTTCCGTGGGATAGGACAAGGAATAACAGGGACCAACTGGAACCCAGGAGGTTCCACCTCAACAGGAGGAGAAACTTCTTTACTGAGAGGGTGCTGGAGCCTGGCCCAGGCTGCCCAGAGAGGTGGTGGAGTCTCCTTCTCTGGAGACTTTCCAGCCCCCCCTGGATCTGTTCCTGTGTGTCCTGCCCTGGGGGATCCTGCTCTGGCAGGGGGGTTGGACTCGAGGATCTCCAGAGGTCCCTTCCAACCCCTGCTAGTCTAGAATTCTAGGATCTAGATTGGGAAAAGACCTTGAAGATGAGCGAGTCAAGCAGCTTCTTGAAAACGCGGTGATGGGAGAGGATTAAAAGGCGGTGCTGAGACAAAAGTTCCACTTCACCCACCACGTAAAGGAGCAGCACGAGGCCAGGCATCACTTATCCCTTCATTTATTGGTGTTAAATAAGCCTTCCCTCGAAGGCAGCTCTTGTGCTGACCCTCTGCTGATGGGTGAATTGCACCCTAAAGCAACTCCAGGAAGCTGGGATTATTCATCAGCTGCTGCTCTGGGGCTGTTGCCGGTTGGTTTGGGGCCTGTCTTCACCAAAGAGCAGGCGCCGGCCTCGGCGACTTGTGTTTGTGTATTTTTACTGCAAATCCTGTCCTGCTGGGCTTGTCTAATTACATTTTTAATGAGAAAAAATATTTATATACGTGTAGGGCCTTTTTTCCAAAGCTTTGCAGGCCAGATTTTTGCATTTTCAGGGGTAGAGGTGGTTGCAAAACAGCAGAAAAAAGGAAGTTGTAATTCACATTTGGCTTGTTCAATAGCGGGAGGAGACCAGACGGTTCTCCTGCCTGTCCAGGAGGACAAGCCTGGGGGTTTTAGGACGTTCATATGGGATGAAACAAGCTCCTTCCCTACCAGGAGGAGTCAGTCAGCCTTTGTGGGCTACCTGGGGCACTTGATCCTGGTGCTTTTGCCCAGAAAGGTTGGACCAGATGGTCCTTGAGGTCCCCTCCGAACTCTTGGTGTTCTTGGTTGAACGGGGCTTTGAGCAGCTTGATCTGGTGGGAGGTGTCCCTGCACATGACAGGGGGTTGGAATTGGATGATCTTTAAGGTCCCTTCCAACTCAAACTACTCAATGATTTTGTGATTCTATGATTCTGCGTGTGGGTTTGAGGGGAGCAGTAAGTGGTGCTGACAGAGATTCTTGGGAGACCTTCAAAGCCTAGCTCTCCTTGGCTTTGGACTTTTATTGATGACTTCAAACACTAAAACAGTGACAAAGATCCAGATAAAGTTTTCTGATCATAAAACCAAAACCCAGGAGAAACCATTTCCCCGGAGGAGTGGCCTGAGAGACTGGAGTACGGTACAAAGGGATGAGGACGCGCTAGCTCTGTGGACGAGCTGGTTTTGCTGCGTTCCACGCTCAGCAGCTGGAAGAACCGAGGCTGGAGAATCCCATGGAGGGACCAGGGGACCCACAGGACCATGCACAGGATCCACAGTGGTGGTCAGACATGGGGGAGCTGTCTGGGTGCAGCTCAGAAGAACGAGGGCTGAGAAACCTGACCGTGGCTGTTTATCAGCACCAGGGGCTCTGCGGGGGGGGCACGAAAGCCGTCAAACCTGACAGTGCTGGCACCACCTCATGTGTGGCTAAATGGGTCCATCATAATAATAATAATAATTTCCAGCAGGCTAGAAATCAGAAAACCCATCAGAGCAGAGAAGTGTTTGGGCGAGCAAGGGTTGGTCTTTCCACCTCGTGAGGCCTTTTCTAGACCAGTCTCCCTGGTTTTCACTTGGTAGCCCAAGTTCTCCTAGGTTTTCTCTTTTTTTCTCACGCAGGAGAGCTGTCAAACGCTGGAAGGGGCTGTGGTGTCTCTGTCCTTGGGGATACTCCAACTCCAACAGGCTTTGGGCCTGAGGAAGCTACTCCGAATGCTCCTGCTTTGAGCAGAGGGGACAAACCTGAACTGTTTTGTTGATTTATCCGCAGAACCTCCCGTCTCCCTGGTCTGAGCCGTTACCACTGCTGCTCCATGACTGCCTGCACCTCAGCACCCCAGGCTCCTCACCCCAGGTAAGGAAAACTGAAGCCTTTTGGACCATTTTCCTTCAGGGTAAGGGAGCCAGTGGCAGCTGAAGGCTGGAGCCTGCATCGCTCTCCTTGTCTGCTGTTCAAACGCAGTGCTCTGCAGCCCTCTAGTGCTTATTAAATACATAGAAAAAGCAGAATTTGCAACAGCCGTGGGGGTGAAGGGTGAGGACAGCTCAGGCTGAGTGTCCTTTTCCTCCCGTGGCCAGGACTTTCCAGCCTGGAGCAGGCAGGAGCGTGTCGGCTCGGGGCAGAGGGTTGGGATGGGGCGCTCCGGTTGCCCCAGGGGAGGTTGAGGTTGGAGCTGAGGAACAATTTCTTCCTCTCCAGGGTTGTCCAGGCGTGGCCCAGGCTGCCCAGGGCAGGCCTGGAGTCCCCATGATCCCTGGAGGGGTTTCCAAGGCGTGGAGCTGTGGTGCTGAGGGACAGGGGTTGACAGGGATGGGGGAACAGTTGGACTCCAGGAGCTGAAAGGTCTTTTCCAACCCTGTGTGGTTCTCACATCCCCGCAGCAGGCAGGGACGCTGCCAGCTTGTCCTGCGTCTCCATCCCAGCCTCTCCCTCAGCAAAACATTCTTCTGTGTTCCTCTCAGCGCTGCCACAGTTCTAATTCTCCTCTCCCTTGTCCCCACAGCGGCGATGCTGATCTCCTGGCGACCACCGCAGCTTCACTGGAGCGTTTTCCCCAGGAGTTCTCCGTACCATTTGTATTTAAGTTATTTATTTTCCGGGAGAAAACAGTATAACTATTTAAACATTGTTCCTGCCTTGCAGCGCTGGTTTAAAAGAGAGGCTTTTATTTGCTAACAGGACAGAGCACCAGCTGGTATTTACCTCGGCAGTTTGAATGTTTAGACAGGCTCCTGATCCCCAGGACACACCAGAGAAAGAGAGCGCGGTGGCCACGCAAAGGGGCGATTCTTTTTGCAACACCGGCATCTGGTACGGAAATGATTTAGTAGCTTTGTCCCATGGAGCATCACGGGGGAATTTGTTGTGAATCTCCCCCCAAAAGACATCCCCTCTCCTCTTCTTCTACCTGTTCAGCTCGCTGGAGCCTTTTCCCATGCTGGAATTTGCCGCATTCTACAAAATCAAGGATGAAGACCCTGCTTAGGAAGCCCCATCAAGGAATGGATTGGAGTCCTAGAATCCTAGAATGGTGGAGGTTGGAAGGAACCTCTGGAGATCCTCCAGTCCAACCTCTCTGCCAGAGCAGGATTCCCCAGGGCAGGCCACACAGGAACAGATCCAGGGGGGGCTGGAAAGTCTCCAGAGAAGGAGACTCCACAGCCTCTCTGGGCAGCCTGGGCCAGGCTCCAGCACCCTCCCAGCAAAGAAGTTTTTCCACCTCAAGTGGAACTTCCTGGGTTCCAGCTTGTCCCCATTATTCCTTGTCCTGTCCCAGGGCACCACAGCAAAGAGCTTGGCCCCTTCCACTGGCCCCTCATCCTTCAGAGATTTGGAAACATTGGTAAGGAAATAGGGCAGGATTCACTGGTCTCTTCCTGAGGGCATTTGCCTACTCAGATGAGGCTCCTGCTTTGTCATCTCGGTGACAAAAACACACGTGGAGCCAAGTGAGGAAACTTTTGCTGCAATCCGTTTCGCTCCCGTCCAAAACACTCCTCCAATTTCATTAAACTCACCCTCTTTTGCCAAATAACAGCTACAAGAAATCAAGTTAATGAAATGAAATGTGGTCGCTTTCCAGGCTCTCTCTGATGAAGTCCTGAAAAGCTCCTTTGCCGACTTCTTCCAGAAGAAGCCAACCGTGTGTGAAATACTCGGAACGGTTCGTTCCCTGGAGCTCCAGAGACAGTTGTGCTGATACCAACCCCGTGGAAACAGGTCAACTGTGCCCTAAAGCTGCCAGATTCGGCTCTTCCGGGTCCTCCTGCACAGGTCCAGTGTGATTCCAAGACGCTCCGGCTCTGCCGGCGCTTGCGTTGGGACCTGTTGTGTTGGTGGAACGAGCAGAAGAGGTCCTTGAGCAACCACCTCCTCCTTTAAGGTGACAGCGACAAGGGTCGGGTTTTGCGAGGACTCAGAAGCGAAAAGCAAGGCACAAAAGTTGGGATTTGCTCCGTAAATTGAGAAGCACTTTGGGATTTCAGTAGAAGATGCTGTAGAAATCGCCCTCAGCGGAAGAGGGGTCTCAGCTACTCTCCTTCACCACCCATCCAGGCTGAAGCTGCCTTTAAAGACACAACCTGAACAACCTGTCGGTTTAATTTTTGATTTTTTATTTATTTTTTTTCTCCCTGTGCTGTGTGTTCTCAAGATCTGGGAAGTTTAATTTTCCCAGAGGCTGCTGGTCCCTATCAGGGCTGCCTCAGCCACATCAAAGGGAAGAGGAGACATCAGAGAGGAGCAGAAGGGCTGTGGTCTCATCTTGGAGGGGGGCGCGGGGGGGATGCTGCAGGCTCTGAAGCATCCCTCAGGTCCTGGCAGCAGGGTTGGGTTGGTGAGGTGTGTACCAGCAATTGCCTGAGCTGGAATGACCGGAATGTTGTCCTGTCTCCCAGTATGTGAGTGGCACTGGCTTGCCAGGGAATGACAACGAGACTCTTGACAGGATGGGGTGGGATGATGTTCTTCAAAAAGCTCTGGGGAGACGCCCCCCTGCAGGGCTGGCTCCAGCTCGGGAGTCCTCATCCTGGGAGAGACAGGGAGCTGCTGGAGCGGGGCCGGAGGAGCCCCAGCGATGCTGGGAGGGCTGGAACCCTCTGCTGGGAGACCAGGCTGGGAGAGTTGGGCTTGGGCAGCCTGGAGAGGAGAAGGCTCCGGGGAGCTCAAAAAAAAAAAGGCTTCAGTCCCTCAAGAAAAAAAAAAGGGACCAGAACTTTGAGTGAAGCCGGGTTGAATTCATCAACTCATCTTGGCCAAAGAAGGGGGAACGGGAGCAAATGGTGAAACATTCCAAGCTGACAATTAGGAAATATGCACTTTGGAAGTGCTCCAGTGTTTCGGGCAGAGGTTTAGGACCGGAACAACACTTGGGATTGTTTGAAAGCAGATCTCTTTTTTTTTTTTTTTTTTTTTTTTTTTTCACTTGGAAACAGCCCTAAAGCAAAACTGGGGAAGCTGAACAGAGGACAGAACCTGAGCGTGACGGTCAAAGGCTTTCCAGGCTGACCTGTTGCTCCGTGTGGATTTTTCCCTTCGATAAGAAACCAAAAACTGCCTGTTTTGTTCCGGCCTGGACTAAAAAGCTTGATCCTCCGTAGCTTTTTTTGTAGGGAGGTAGCACCAGATGAGCTCCAGAGGGCACTTCCAACCCCCACCACACTGGGATTCCCGGATTTCTGAATTTAACTGACACAGAACCTGCCCCAGGGACCCCGATCCCTGTGCTGCTCCTTTTGTATCTCTCAAACCCTGCCCGATTTGCCGGCCGCTGGATGTTAATGTTCCTCTGGGTTGGGATGAAATGAAGGATGTGTGGTCTCAATTGGGCTCCAAGGTGGTGGGAGGTCATTTGTGAGGCCACCACTGCTCCGTGCCTCAGTTTCCCTGAGAGAGATTGTTGTGTCCCATTGCAGAAAGGAGCGTCCTCGGTCCCTGCTGCTGTGGGGGTGAGAAAAGCCTGGTGATGCCAGGAGATGGCACCATCCTCCCAGCTGGGGCTGCCCAGCTCTGGGAGAGCCCTGAACTGGGGTGCCCTGCGCCCCGCAGCACCCGGGCGAGGGCTGGTGCAGCTCTGACCCCCGGCAGCGCTGCGGTGAGTGTCGGTCGTTGGCACCGACCGCAACCTCTGAGCTGCACCTTGGAGTGGCTGCCTGTGCGAAGGCCACGTACCCCCAGCCCTGAAAAACCTTGTACCCCTCCATAAAAGCCTCGTGCACCCCATAAAAAACCTCGTAGGCTCCAGAAAAACCTCGTAGGCCCCAAAAAAACCTCTTCCTCCCCACTAAACCGCACCCAGTCCAGGATTTCCCCCGGGGTTTGCGGGGTGAGGTCAATGAGTTCGGAGAATCCTGAATGAGCTGGTCGCCCTCAAGCGCGTCAAGGCCCCCACTTTGGGAGCGTTTTGTTCCCTTTTTGGTAAAACAGGAATTGGAAGGGCCTTGGGAATAAGCGTTTTGCCTCCTGCCACCCACCGCGGCCGAGGAGAGGGCCGATTTCTGCTTTCCGACCAGCAGCTCCCGCCGGAGGGAGCTGGGATCCCTGCCAAGGCCGCCTTTTATCTTTTAATTCCTGGCCCTTTGGTATTTAATGGCGATTTGGGGAATAAACGCGCCAGGAAAAAGGCGGGTTGGGAAAGCTGGAGTTGATGGAAGGGGGGCTTTGTGCCGCTTAGGCCGCGGGTCGCCCGGCGAAGGAAGGCCTTGGATGCTCTCGGCTACTCCCATCCCCGGCTCATCTCGGAGGCCTCACCGTGTTGGCAAAAAAACAAAATAAAAATATCCCGAGTCTCGGGGAAGGCCGGCAGAGAAAATTCCGTGTTTCGAGAGGTGGGATGTGAGGTGTGTCACCTGACCAGAGCAATCGAAGCGCGTCTTGGGTGTTTTACTCAGAAAGAACTGTATTTTTTAAGGGGAGCTCGTTGGTTCTGGGTGCAACAGGTGCCTCTGGAAGGCAAACCTTCCAAAATCGTGTGTGGTTTATGGCTGAGAATTTTTCTCCTTCTTTTCAAATTTGTCTCCTTTTTTAAAAAATTGTTCTCCTTGTTTAAAAATTTTTCTCCTTTTTAAAAAATGTTTCTCCTTTTTTAAAATTTTTTCCTCCTTTTATTTAAGTTTTTCTCCTTTTTTTAAAGAAGTTTTTCTCCTTTTTTTAAAGAAGTTTTTCTCCTTTTTTAAAGAAGTTTTTCTCTTTTTAAATTTTTCTCCTTTTTAAGGTTTTCTCCTTTTTTCAAAAGTTTTTCTCCTTTTCTTTAAGGTTTTCTCCTTTTAAAAAAATTTTATTTAAATTTTTCTCCTTTTTTAAAGAAGTTTTTCTCCTTTTTTCAAAAATGTTCCTCCTTTTTTCAAAAATTTTTCTCTTTTAAATTTTTCTCTTTTTTAAATTTTTCTCCTTTTTTAAGGTTTTTTCTCCTTTTTTAAAAATTTTTCTCTGGTTTTCTCTGTCGACTTACCCAGCCCTCCTGCCTTCAGCCCCAGATCAGCACCCCTCTTGGCCTCACTTCCATCCCCCCCCACCAGCACCTCCCACTCCCAGCACCAGTAGCCCCCCTCGCCCCCAGTAGGTACCTGCGAGCAGACTGGGACGCCAGAAAAGCATCCCAGCCTCCCCAGCCAAGTATCTCGACCCCCAGAACCAGCGCTGGGACCGTTTCCCCGGCTTCCCGATTTTTATTTTTTTTTTCCGCCGGGCTCCTCGGCTGGCAGCCGGCCGAGGACTTTGCTCGGCTTTTCAAAGGCTTTTCTTGTTCTGCGCCCGAGCTCCTGGAGAGCCCCGAAGAAGGGCTCCTTTCACAACCCGGCCTTTTCCTAGACAGAAATTGTCATTTTTCAAACACAGCTTCCCTTCTCCTGGCCCGGAGCCTTTTCGCCTCCCCGCTCCCTGACGTCAGGCCGCCTTTGTGATGTTTGGGGCGGCATTTTGGGCTCCTGGTTCTTTTCAGTGATTTTTTTTATTATTATTTATTTATTTTTTTTTAAATAACGGCCAGGCCAGGGGCAAGCAGAGAGGTCACCATGGGCTTCCTAAAGAGCCCGTGGAGTTTGCGTCTTCACCCAAGTAGGGCCCACGGTGACCTTTGGCGTTGAGTTTCTTGAGGTGACGGAAAAAGAAAAGGAGTATTTCTGTATTTTTCTCTTTTTTTTTTTTTGTCTGGGCTGTCTTGCTTTTGAGGCTGTGGGTGTTCCGCGCCGTGGTCGTGCAGACAGGTTCGGTGTCCCTGGAGTGCTCGGCACCAAGGGGATGAAGGGCTCTCAGTGACTTTTCTGTCCCAGGGGAACAAGGATGAGGAGCCAACGCAGCCCTTGGGAGGGGCTGGGTGAAAGAGAGACCTTCTTGGGGTCTTTCAGGACTTCCAGGGGCCCGGCGGAAAGATGGGGACAGACTTTGGAGCAGGGCCTGTTGGGACAGGACAAGGGGGGGATGGGTTGGAACTATAAGAGAGAGATTTAGACGAGGGAGAAGGAGGAAATTGTTGACCCTGAGGGGGGTGAGAGCCTGGCCCAGGTCGCCCCAAGAGGTGGTCGCTGCGCCATCCCTGGAATCATCCCAGGGGAGGTTGGGCTGGGGCTCGGAGCAACCTGCTGGAGTTGCAGATGTCCCTGCTCCCTGTGGAGGGGTTGGAGGAGGTGACCTTAAAAGGCTCCTTCCCCCCCAAAGCAGCCGATGAGGCCAGGATTCTGTGAAGCCGGAGCAGGCCTTGCCGAGGGTGTTTTCCTGGGCCAGCTCTTGCGAAACGAGGCAGGCGGGTGCAGGTGCCGTCACCCAGCCGAGGCACAACGTCACTCCGGCTCAGGAAACCGTTGCGACACGACCCCAAAAATAGAAACCGTCCCCAAGAAAGCTTGATTCCAGCTCCAGGCTCTGTCGTAACGCGCAGAGGGCAGAGCCCAGCTCACGACCGGGGCGGCTTTGCATGGCCCCACGCGCTGAGGCGCAGCCGCGGCGGGGGACTCTCAACTTTGCCCGCGCTGCTGCTTGCACTCGAAATTTTCCAGGCTTGGCTCGAGCCCAGCGGTGGGAAGTTTGTTTTGCAAGCGAGCAAAATCGGCTCAGTGTTGTCCGGCCGGGCGGCCGCGCGAGCAAAGTACGGGGCTCCCCGGCTCTTCCCGATGTGATGTTTGCCTTTCATCTGGCTTCCCGCTGCCGCCTCGGCTCCGAGCCGCGGGCAGGGCCGGCCAGGGGCTGTGTCCCCTGGAGAAGTGCCCTCAGCTGCAGGGCTCCTGAACCTGCCAGGGATTCCGCTTGCTCCCTAAAATAGGTCTCCAAGGTCCTTCCATGAAGGGATTGAGCAGGCGGCTCCTTGTCCCCTTCTTGTCTTGTCCATGGAGGGGACCCTTGTGGTGTCACCAGCCTGTCCCCGCGTCATCCATGGAGGGGATCCTCGTGGTGTCACCAGCCTGTCCCCACCTCATCCATGGAGGGGATCCTCATGGTGTCACTAGCCTGTCCCCATCTCCTTCCTCAATATAGGGGACCCTCGTGGTGTCACCAGCCTGTCCTCATCCCGTCTCCACCTTGTTCGTGGAGGGGACCCTTGAGGTATCACCCACCCGTCCCCACCTCCTGCGTGCAGGGGACCCTCGGGGTGTCACCAAGCCCAGCCTTGCAGTGTCACCTTCTGCTTGAGGCTCCCTGGGCAGGCAGCACAGCCCTGTGGTGGTCCCTGGTCCCCACCACGGCCCAAATCAGGGCCACCAAGGAGGGCCAACAAACTGTCCGTGGCAAAAGCACCAGGGAGGACGGCTGCTTTCAGCTCCCATCCCTCGGAGCGGCCTCTTCCCTGCTCAGTTATGAGCCATTTTTGGAGTTTTGAGGTGAAAGGTGAAGCTGCAGGGTCTGGAGGCAGCGGCTGCACCGTGACTTTTGCGTTGGGCTCAGGTGCCAATCTCAGCCTTCCCCTCCCAGGCTTTGTCTCGCTTGGGAAACGCAGGTGCGAGATGCTGCAAGATCTCGGAGGATCTCCAAACTCTTGGGAATATCAGATCCCTCCAGGGTCTTTCTCTTTCTCTCCTTCGCAGAGGAGTTACGGCAGCGGAGAACGCCTGGACCTGTTCTACCTGTGCCCGATTTCCCTGGGCAGGTACAAATTCCTGCTGGGCTGAGTCACGCGTAGCTCCTCCGGGTCCCCTGGGGAGCTCACAGCCATTGGAATCCTTCTCCTCTATCCCCGCTTCCGAAGGTGAGTCATTCCCATGGGAGGTGGGGTCCCGTATCACTGGGGAGTCTGGGCCCCGCGTTCCCTTTTCCCACGTTCCCCGGGGTAGAGGAGGTTGGAAGAAGCCGCCTTTTCCATCGCCCAGCCGAGCGATTGCGGGGGCTCGGGTCGTGCCGATGTTATCCCGAAGCTTTCCCGAGGCGGATGCCGGGGAGGTCGCTGCGTGGGGTTGGGGGGGGGGGGGGGGGAGACACGGGGCCGGTGGCGCGGGCGCTGAGTCAGCGTTGCCGGCCGGGCGATCCTGCCAGGCAGGCACAATGCAAATGATAGATAAACAAGGAGAACAAGGACAAATCTCTCAAGCTGGGGCATGTGCCAGGCGTTGTGACCGGCTGCCGCGCCTTTCGGCACGGCCGGATTCACGGCCCACACTCGCTGAGGGCCTCCGTTCGGCCGACGGCTGTTTTCCGGACGGGACTTGGGTGATTTTTTTTTTTTTTAGATTTCCCCCCCACCTGGAGGCCCCTTTACCCCACTCCAGCCTGAATATCTTGGCTGGGTGGCTTGGACAACCTGCCTGGTGGGTCCCACCTACTTTGGGAGGGTATCCCGAGCCTCCCAGTTGCTTCCCAGTATGTCCTGGAGGTATTTTGGTGGCTGTTCCCCCCAAATTCCCCTCAAAAACCCCCCGACCGCTGGGTCTCACCGCCAAAAAATCCGCCCCGGCACCCTCCCGTCTCCGTGTATCCCACCCCCCCTGCCGCTGGCTGCAGGGTCCCCCCTCTGCGAAGCCCTCAGAGAAGGCCGGAGGAGGAGAAGGGAGGAGGAGGAAAACCGGCTCGCGGCCTGGGGATTTTTAAGGGCACGGGCCAGACGTGCAGCCGCTCGAGTGCTCGCCGCCCGCCGCAGCTCAATGACCCTTGT
>VWZK01008360.1:6969-33146 GCA_013396935.1 Baryphthengus martii | reverse complement strand
TAGGGTCCTGCATCTGGGGAGGAATAACATCATGTACCACTACAGGTTAGGGGCTGACCTGCTGGAAAGCAGCTCCATGGAGAAAGACCTTGGAGTCCTAGTGGACAGTAAGTTATCCATGGGACAGCAATATGCCCTTGTGGCCAAGAAGGCCATCCTGGAATGCATCAAGAAGAGTGTGTCTAGCAGGTCAAGGGATGTTCTCCTCCTCCTCTACTCTGCCCTAGTGAGACCATGTCTGAAGTATTGTGTCCAGTTCTGGTCTCCTCAGACAAAGAGGTACAGGGAGATACTAGAGAGAATCCAACGGAGGGCTATGAAGATGATTAAGAGACTGGAACATCTCTTATGAGGAAAGGCTGAGAGACCTGAGGCTGTTTAGTCTGGAGAAGAGAAGACCACAAGGGGTTCTTATTAATGTTTATAAGTATCTAAAGGATGGGGCCAGTCTCTTTTCAGTGGCGCCCTGTGATAGGACAAGGGGAACGGGCACAAACTGGAACATGGAAAGTTCCACCTTAACATGAGGAAAAACCTCTTTCCTGTAGGGATGATGGAGCCTGGAACAGGCTGCCCAGAGAGGTTGTGGAGTCTGCTTCTGTAGAGACTTTCAAAATCCACCTGGATATGTTCCTGTGTGGCCTGCCCTGGGTGATACTGCTCTGGCATGGGGATTGGACTCCAGAAGTCCCTTCCAATCCCTACCATTCCATGATTCTATGACAATATGCCGTATCCTGTGTTGCCTTTTTTTTCTTAGTCTTTGCTACCAATTTAACTAGAAAAAGGCCAGATTTTATGCCTACCTACTTGGAGTCATACCTGCTATAGACATAGCTTGAGACCTTTCCTTCTATGTTTGTTTGCACTGTAATACGTCATTAGAGCTCAAGAATGACAAGTAATTACATCAGTCACGGCATTCATGGGTATAGTATATAGAATCATAGTACATAGTTTGGATTGGAACAATCATCTAGTTTGAAACCCCATAACATGGGCAGGGACATCTCCCAGGTTCCTTAAAGGCCCAGCCAACCTGGCCTTGTACACTTCCAGAGATGGGGCACCCAGAACTTCTCTGGGCAGCCTGTTACAGTGTCTGACCACCCTCATAGTGAAGATTTCTTCTTTACATCTAATCTAAATCTACCCTCTTCCGGTTTGAAGCCATTATCCTTCATCCTATCACTACATGCCCTTGTAAAATATCTGTCCTCAGCTTTCTTGTAGGCTTCCTTTAGGTACAGGAAGGCTGTTATCCCCAGAGTCTTCTCTTCTCTAGTCTGACCAATCGCAACTCTCTCAGCCTGTTCTTATAGGAGAGGTTCTTCAGTCCTCCGATGATCTTTGTGGCCCTCTGGATCCACTCCAACAGATCCATGTCCTTCCTGTGTTGGGGGCTCCAGGGCCAGATGCAGTACCCAAGATGGGCTCTCACAAGAGCAGAGTAGACACTTCTTTTGATGCAGCCCAGGATACAGTTGGCCTTCTGAGCTGCAAGTGCACATTAATAAGTTATGCTGAGCTTCTTGTCAACCAGCACCTCTAAGTTCTTCTCCAGGGTTGCTCTCAATCCACTCATTGCCCAAGTTGTTCTTGGGTTTGCCCTGACCCAGGAGCAGAACCCTTATTGAACTTTATGAGATTCTCACAGGCCTACCTCTGAAGCCTATCAAGGTCCCTCTGGATAGCATCCCTTCCTTCCAGTGTGTAAAAAATGTCATACAGCTTGCTGTTGTCAGCCATCTTGCTGAGGGTGCACTGTCCATGTTGCCAACAAGGATGTTAATCAATGCTGGTCTCAATACCAGCTCCTGAGGAATGCCACTCATCACTGGTGATCTCTTGGATATCAAGCCATTGACTGCAACTTTGGGTGCCACCTCCCAGCCAGTTCCTTATTCACTGCGTAGTCCATCCGGCATATCCATGTGTCTAGAGACAAGGATGTTGTGCAGACAGTGTCAAATGCTTTGCATATTAGTTGCTCTCCCCTTATCCACCAACTCTGTAACCCTGTTGTAGAAAGCCAATTTTGTCAGGCATGATTTGCCTTTAGTGAAACCATGTTGGCTGTCACCAATCGCCTTTTCACTGTAGGCTAGCAGAATTTCTAGAAGGATCTGCATTATGATCTTGATGGGCACGGAGATGAGACTGACTGGCCTGTAATTCCCTGGGTTGTCTTTTTTTCTCTTTTAAGAAAGGGGTCTTTTCTAGTCAGTGGGAACTTTACTGCACTGCCATAGCTTCTCAAATATGGTGAATAGTGGCTTAGTCACTTCATCCACCTATTCTCTTGAGACCTGTGGATGCATCTCATCAAGTCTGTGAACTTGTACAACTTCACTTTCCTTAGATGGTCTTGATCTCCCACAATGGGCAGTTCTTCATTCTCCCAGTTGCCTTCTGCAACTTGGATGGTGTGGCTGAAGCACTTGCCAGTGAAGACTGAGGCGAAAAAATCATTGAGTATCTCAGCTTTCTCTGTATCTTGGGTGAGCAGGTCTTCTGTTTCCTTCCAGAGAGGGGCCCTGTTTTCCCTAGTCTTTTTATCACCGATGTACCTATAGAAGCTTTTCTTGTTGCCCTTGGCGTCCCTGGGCAGATCAAATTCTCTCAGGGCTTTGGCTTGCGTAATCTTATTCCTGGATACTCTGACTATTTCTTCCAGGTTACCTGTCCTTGCTTCTACCCTCTATAGGTGTCCTTTTTGTGATTGAGTTTGTTCAGGAGCTACTTGTTCATCCACGCAGACCTCCTGGTGTTTTTGCCTGACTTCCTCTTTGTCAGGATGCATCACTCCTGAGCCTGGAGAAGGTGATCCTTGAATATTAACCAACTTTCTTGGGCTCGTTTTTCCTCCAAAGCTTTATCCCATGGTAGTCTACCAAGTGATCCCTGAAGAGGCTAAAATCTGCTCTCCAGAAGTTCAGGGTAGTTATTTCTCAAATATAGAACAGCTGAAAATATATGGAATAAACTGTAAAACTGGAAGGTCTAGATGTTAAATTTTCTTCCTGTAAACATATTTTTGCAAATGTTTTTAGTGAGATTTACTTATTTTTTTCCGGTGGCTATTACCTAATAGTCTGTGTGAGCAGCCTTAAAAGCAAAACCAGCATAGTTTACAGCGTGAAATCTCTTCCTAGAGATTAGTCACTATTAACAGATTATCAACAAAATGCATCTGAAGACTTTCCCCAGGCCAGACTGTACCTACATATCTCTAGTAGGAATGGTTGTTCTAATCTTAAAATCCTGACATTCCCTAGGGTGCCACTCCTACTCCCTTTCATGCAACAGAGGTAACAATCCACCTGCCTCAGTGAATCAGCAGTATCCACTTAACCTCTTCTCAGCAGGATAAGCACCTGCTAACAGCATGGGATATTGCTGGGAAAATTATGAGTATGCTAGCTTATATGTTAACAGTGATTAATATTTGGTATTACTGTTTCAATATGTAGGAGGCATTACGGCTGTTGAAAAACTGCCTTAACTCCAGCTGCTGTTCCTACAGAGATCACTCTCATTTAGAAGATGCAGTTATGCACTGCTTCGACCAAGAAAGGAATCAGAAGCATCTTTCAGGGCTTAGAGAACAGACACACGGTTAAAATACTAAGTGTTATAGTCAAAAAAAAAAAAAAAAAGTCAGTATTTGAATTTATGTCCTGTCTTTGTGTCTTTTGAAGTGTATGTGGAGACGGGATGTTAATACTTGTCTACTTTTGCAGAGACTGAAGTTTTGTGATAGTCTATTGAATCACTTGTTTTAGTTTCAGGAATATAAGCATATTAAGATCATGAGAACACAGTAGTGTTCTCTATTTTTACCATAATCACTGCTTCCCGCATTAAAACATAGCATTGCTCTTTCCTTAAGTATTATGTTTTATGTAAATGCATCAGGTGTCTGGAAAGTCTTGGCGATTATTTTGTAAATTGATTGCCATTACTATGTACAATTAATTTGAACAGTTTCTAAACTATATATGTAGCAGAAGACAAAAAAGTAGATCAGATTCAGTTTTTCATAAAATGGCTCGAGTTGGAAGGGACCTTAAAGATTCTCTAGTTCCAAACCTCTTGTCATGGACAGGGAAACCTCCTATTAGACCAGGTTGCTCTGAGCCTCATCCAACCTTCTAGGCATAAGACATCCACAACTTCTCTGGGCAACTCATTCCAGTGTCTCACCACCCTCGTAGTAAATAACTTCTTCCTAATGTCTAATCTCAATCTACCCTGCTCTGGTTTCAAACCATTGCCCCTTGTCCTATCCCCACATGCCCTTGTAAAAGTCCTTCTCCAGCTTTCCTGTGGCCCCCTTCAGATACTGGAAGGCTGCTATAAGTTCTGCTTGGAGCCTTCTCTTCTCTAGGCTGAACAAACCCAACTCCCTCAGCCTGCCTTTATAGGAGAGGTGCTCCAGCCCTCTGATCATCTTTNCCTCAGCCTGCCTTTATAGGAGAGGTGCTCCAGCCCTCTGATCATCTTTATGGCCCTCCTCTGGACCCTCTCCAACAGATCCACGTCCTTCCTTTGTCGGGGGCTCCAGAACTGGATGCAGTACTCCAGGTTGGGTCTGATAAGAGCGGAGTAGAGGGGCAGTGTGTCAACCGCACCACACAGCTTGGTGTTGTCTGCAAACTTGCTGAGGTTGCACTCAATTCCACTGTCCACGTCAGCGACTAAGATGTTAAATAGCACTGATCTTAGGACCAATCCCTGAGGGGCTCCACTTGTCACTGGTAGCCACCTAGCCAATTCCTTATCCACTGAGTGGTCCATCCATCAAATCTCTGTCCTTCCAGTTTGGAGACTAGGATGTTGTGTAGGACAATGTTGAGTGCTTTGCACAGGTCCAGGAAGATGCTGTCAGTTGCTGTTCCCTTATCCACCGATGCTGTGACCCTATCATAAAAAGCCAGTAAATTTGTTAGGTAGGATTTGCCCTTGGTGAAGCCATGTCGTTTGCTACCAACCACCTCCTCATTTAACATGTGGCCTAGCAGGAGGACCTTTTCCATTATCTTGCCAGGCACTGAGGTGAGACTCACTGGCCTATAGTTTCTGAACATAAGATCTTGCTTATCTTCCTTTTTGAACATGGGGGTTATGTTTCCCCGTTTCCAGTCAGTGGGAACTTCACCAGACCTCCATGACTTTTCAAATATGATGGAAAGTGTCTTTGCAACTTCATCCACCAGTTCCCTCAGGACCCATGGATGCATGTTGTCCGGTCTCGTGGACTTTGCACCTTCAGGTTTATTAGATGGTCTTGAATCTGGTCTTCTCTTACAGTGAGCGGATGTTCTTTCTCCCGATCCCTGCCTTTGACTTCAGCAGCTTGATTACCAGTGAAGACTGAGGCAAAGAAATCAAGTACCTCAGCCTTCTCCATATCTCTTGTAACCAGGTTTTCTCCTTCCTTCCAGAGAGCGCCCATGTCTTCTTTAGCCTTCCTTTTCTCTCTGACAGATCTATAGAAGTTTTTCTTGTTGCCTTTGATGGCCCTGGCTTTTCTTAACCTTTAGGATATTATTACTGGGATTTTAACATCTGCACCTGCAAATATTATAAAAATTTACTTGAAAACTGCAAAACTTGAGTTGGGTCGGTCCTTATTATATCTACAAAAAGTCAGAATTATTTTTAATCAAGTTTTGAAATCGTTTCACTAATTCACATAGATACCTTAAAAGGACTTTAGTTAAAACAAAAATAAAACATTAATGACTATTTACACTTTAATTGTTGTAGGAAGCTACTGATTTTTTTCCACTCTTTTGTCCCTCTTATAAAGAGATGCAACTCCATTTGTAGTTGTTCTTTCTTGTATGTGGTTGCTTCCAACATACATCAGAATGCAGTATTTTGTCTTTCCCCCTTTTTTTTGTGTATGTGTCTTTAATTTGCATAGTACTACGCAGTCTGTATCGCCTCCTTTAATCTTTCACTTAAATCTTCATTGACTTCATCTTTTGGTAACACAGTAATTAATAATATAGTCTTATTAATATCTTGAGTATTCTGTAAGAACTAAAAAATAAGTTCTGATTTATTCAATAACTACCTATTTTACATAATACAAAAATCTTTAGCGTGCTCCTACTTTCTGGTTTTAAAAAAAAACAACCACCCTACAGCCACGTTAATCGGCTAGACTGCTTTTAAATAATGCATGTTTTAAAAAAGTCTATCATGCACCAGCTTTGAAATGTGGCAGGCTGGTTTTCTTTTCCCTTTGAATCTCCATTCCAGATTTGGTTGGTTACCAGAGACAAACATACGGACATTTTCTTGTACTTCTGACATGGATATTGTCTTTGATTGTCAGTGTAGATGTATATTTCTCCTTTTAACAGGTTTTGTGTATAGATTACAGTGAAGTTGCAATGGAGAAGCACAGAATGTATCATAGTTTTAATAAGTGGAAAGTGGCAGTAGCCATTTTTAGTGATTACAGGAGCTGATGACAAACCTGTATTCACAGTGTCCGTCAGTCTGACCATATCCTGTGAGGACTACAGGATATGTCACAGATGCTGTACTGTTGTCAACTTAGTTGAAATGCCCTGGCTCCTTCATCTTACATGTTGTGGTTTTCAAGCCCATGCTTCTGGAAAATGTCCACACTTTGCAACTGATTCCTTTCTCTTTTGTAACAACTTGATGAAAGAACTAACAAATTAAAGGAATCTAGTGATGGTATATACCTACATTAGCTGATAAACTTCTGGCAGCCCTGCAGTTTCTAAATCTATATAGGATGTAAAACCTAGAAAATTCTAAGTATTTAAAAGGAAAATTTAATAGTGCAAGATATAATGCAATTTTTACACTTTGACATCCGGAAGAAAACACTACATAGCCCTTTGTTGCAATTTTATAAACCAGTGAACAGGAAGAGAGACTCCAAAAAAAAAACCAACAAACAACCCAACCCCCAAACCCCTGCTTGTAGTTTGAAACAGCTAAAATATATTTTTTTAGACTACTAACATCAATACTTTGCAAGGGAATATAGTTTGTCAGAGTGGTTAGACAAAGTGATAGATTTTATTCATTATTAGTTTATAGAGCATAAATTCAGCCTGTGCTTTTAGGTTATTTAATGGTGTGATTTCTAACAAAACCTGCTGTCTAGCTAGGAGTAGAGCAGCTACTAGGGAGAGGAGGGAAATGTACACTTTTGGATACTTTATGAATAATTAATTACATTTTATAACCAAGAAAGTGTCCAGTTGTGCCTTAGCTTGTTATGACTTTTCTTTGAACTCTTTGTGTAACACATATTTGCTGTTTTTCTATTTCACAACTGAATGTTTCTCAAAGCTACAGTCTGTTTGTAGCTATATTGAAAATATATAAAATCTAAAAAATGCATCTCTTTGTATGAAAATTTATTAAAAATTAACCTGCTGCTGTTAAACATCATTGGTCATTGTCTATTATTATTCTGCTACCGCTGTAGTTTTCAGATATTCCATTATATTATGCACTGTTTGCCTAGGGGTGGCAATGATGTGGACTCAGTTTTAAATTTATCATATTTAGAATTATTCTAATCTTCTCTGGCAATATTTCTTGAAAAACAAAAGGGGAAGAAAAGAGAAAATGACCATTTTAAATAGCAAATATGCTAATCTTTCACTAATTTTTCATAATAAAGACAAATAAAATAATTTTGTTTGATTAAGGCTTTGCTAGGGCTTGGTATCAGAAGACTTCCACAAAGGGAAAAGGTGACATTAAGGAAAAACCTACACTTTTGCATTGGAGTTTGTTTGCTTCCAAACTTTACTTACTGCTAGTGAATAAAACTGTGTATCATTAAGGTTCTCTAGTTTGCTTCTTTGGCATCTTTCTGTGGGTGTAAAAATTCAGTGTGTCTCCTAAAAACATTTAAAGACATTTTACGTGGAGCTCACTGAAAGAGGTTAAGGTATAGTCTCTTCAACAAGCAGATTTTTTTTCTGGGATGAAACTTGGGACAGATAAATGCAGATCTTAGTGGCTCCCTGTGTAAAACAGGTGTTCATCATTGTGTAATTTCCCTTGGTGACACGTAATATTGCTACAATAAATATGGAATATATACATGCTCATAAGTACTATTTGCTGATACACTGCTAATTAATTTCTTATGCAGAGATGAAGCACTCTTGAAACATGCTCTTGGAATTGTATTTTGTGATTTCTGTGTCTAAATGTTTTGCTTATTTTGTCATTATATGGAATACGCGTTCCTCCAGCCCAAGTGGTAGGCAGTTGCAAACTTAGAATGCAGGTATCTTCTAGCCAAGAACAATGAAATTCAATTATTATTCATAGTAAGATGGATTATCTTAAAAGGCAACATTTTTTCTTGAATAGTAAGGATTGAATTTTAATCGTGAGGTTACTGCTTGGTGCTGTATATATGTATCTTATAAATATATCTCAGGTTCATAATTATATAAAATATGTGATTCTGTTCAGCTTGCCTCCAGCATCGTACTGTGAATGTACACAGATTTCATTATGATGCTCACATTGGTGCATTTTATGCTAATTTAACTCTAGTAAATAACTTAGTGGGAAAAGCATTGCCTCTTTAAATCTATGGTGGATTTTGAAAAAAAAAATCCTATGAGTGCAAGCTGTTTGCAATGCCACATATGATTTTGTTTCACATTAGCACTTGTACCCTAGCTTCTTTTATTTCTTTCTAGCTAAACTGGAAAGCAGTTTTTTCTCATCTTAATATTGTCCCAGTGCTTTTATTTCTTGTTACCATCATAAGGCTGCAAATATTGTAAGTCCTATATAGTGAAACTGTTAATAAAGTTACTGATGTTCTTTCTTACTTATCTGTCTAAATCGTGACATTAGAACACTCGTTGATAGACTATGAAGATGTCAGATTGCTCTAGTTCAATGCAATTTTGGATCTATTGTGATGTGTTTTGCACATAGAATATGCTTGTTTAAAGTGTTCCTATGAAGTTTAGAATGGATGACAGCTGTAGTCGGAGAGGATCATCTTAAGTTTCAGATTACTGAATTAGTACTTGTGCATAAAAAGGCTTCATCTGGCTAAGGAAAGTGAAATGTGTCAGGGAGCCTTTAACGCATACTGTTCCTTTCCGAAGTTCAGTAGTTCAGAAGTCATGGTGCAAAGGAAAGAAGTTTACAATAGTGTCGATGTGAAAGTGGCTGATTTCTTCTGGGTTTGTTCTCTTGCCATTTATTAGCTCTGTCAAAATAGGGCATAATATATTTTTACGCCACAGTTTTAAAGGATTATTTTCTGATCATAAAACTGGTAAGAATAGTATAGTTTCTTTACTGTTTCTAGCAAAGAATTTCTGTAGACATGACATGGAAATTGGATTAAAAATACTACTATTTAGCACTTCACATGCATGAAAATGAAGAACATGTTTGCCAGCAAAGTCCAGTTGGAAATGCTCTTTAAGACAGTCCTGAACAAAGAGTGAAAACCAAACTAGGGCAGTGGACACACCTACACCTAGCCAGTCTTTCACATTCTTTTTACAGGAGATGGGAATCCTGCACTCTTTCTCAAATACATGGGGATAATCAAAGAATAAAGGTCTGACTAGGATATAGTTTATTTGGAGTGGCTTTCTCATATGGTTAAGTTCCAAGCTCATTCAAATGTGAACAGGAGGTTATAAGCTGCATGAAGACATTACAGTAATAAAACTTCCTTAATGTCTAACACTGTGGGCTAAATGTTGTTTTAGCATAATGGGAAATATTCATTTAATCATTACTTTGGGAAAATTTGTATTGGACTAAGAAAAAATAAACCTATTAAAATATCTATAACAATAAGCATGTAAATAGGCATTCAACGGAACTATTTGATTTGAAATTGAAATCTTGAAGAGAAAAATGTGTTGAAACTCTAGTGCAACCAGGGTTGGCTGTTTTGAAAATTCATCAGGCATTAAAAGAAGAATTCAGAGCCTTCTCTTCCGTTTAACTGTGAGATTTTATAAAAAAAATATTTTTGCACTGGTAACCACGTAATTTTCTCAGCTAAGTTTTAAAAACATAAAAATGTTAAGATCTTGTTCTGCATAGCTGTTTGAGTGACTTCACTGCTTATAAAACTGAAAAACAGAACCTTTAACTAAAGGTCAGGTAGATGGCATAATATTAGGACTATATAACTTCTTTGTGCAATCCAAACACTATCTGATTGGAAATAATAAAATTTGCATGCCTATTTAGCTCTGAGTAACTGAGTTACCAACAGAAGCTGCACTTAATTACAGATTTGCTAATGGTCTCTGTAGTACTGGTCTGGATCCACATACTTTACTCTCAATGAATTCAAAACAGCGTGAATGATAAAACATTCCATGGTTGTTCAATCCAGCGGAAGCCAGTTCTGTATCTGCTACAACCAACCCTTATTTCATGTATAAAGATTGTCTTTAATAATAATAAGCATCATTTAGTTTCAAGTATTTCCCACAAAAGCAGAAGTAAAGGTCATTGCAGCTAGGTAGACACCCAGAACTGGCACTTGCTTTGCTTAGGGATATGTCTCCAAATCCATATGTGAGGTAAAGAGAGTAAAATGAAAAATACTTTAGCCCTGAATTGTATTAATTATAGCTGACCATACTTCATCACAACATAGTAATTTCTACTAAAACTTTCTTCACCACTAGAAAACAGATATTATGACTGGTATCTTTAGAAATTATAGTAAATAAATTATCTGTATTTAGCTTTTACAGCAGTGTGTATTCTGTTAAACAGGTAGTGCATAGCAAGTTTATTGCAACATTGGTGGATGCTGATTAGATGTTGACGGATGAAATACATTTTTCCATAAAGTTGTATGATGCCTATGAAATTTCTGATAAATAATGTAGCAGGCATGCAGTGTATTCCTACTCTGAATATTCAACTCAAATGACCATTTACAGGTGGATCGGGAGACAGTCACCATCTGTGCAAATTCAGGAAAAAGCTATGAAATGAAATCTCACAATCCTTAATGCGACTCTGAGCCTACCTCTTATCACCCAGGGACAATCTGCTCACATGACGTGCAGTGGGGAATCAAAAGATGGGACCATGAACGGAAAATTTGCACAAAGTGCCTGGAAGTGTATTTGTGCTTTCAGAACAAAGGAAAAAAACCAAACATTTGCCAGTTTTTTGAGAAAGATCACTGATACCAGTCATGTATCAGTGTCTATGTCACTTTGCACTTCATCCAGTGCCCTTCAATGGATACTGCCTATGGCCTTCAGGGAAACTCAGCTGAAAAAAAAAAAAGGTACAATTGGAAGAAGCTTCAAGTGTGTCTTAATGTGTGACAACACTGTGTGGTTGTGGACACAGACAAACTAGTTTCTATTAGTTTCTCCTCTTTTCCCCAAACAGAGTTTATGCTTTGAAAGTATTTGAAACTAACCTTAAAGGAAGCTGCTGACCAGCAGTTTTACGACTTGATTTGTTTTAAAGCCTAAATGGCTTAGGGAAATGTTTTACAGAAGATATAATCCATCCACATGGAATAAAGCCTGGAAAATTAGGTGGCATAAGCCTAAAACACAAAATACATTCTCATGACTTTGCACTTAAGCTGTTGCTTACTAAACTAATTTAGTAGTGGCTCTATATTGCTTATTGCATATAACTGCACTTTCTGGAAGTTGGAAGATGTCTTAAAAGTGCTTTATTCAAAAATCTTTATTAATAATGTCTCTAATCTGGTTATTAGAATGTCTGTCTGACATACAACTTTGAGCAGCACATGGAATAGCTGTGAAGCCAGTAACAGTGCTACTGTCTTTCCCTGTGTAATGACTTCAGCAGCAGTGCTGTAAAATTATATTTATCTGTGCTACTGGTTCCTCTTTTTATAAATTGTTTACAAATTACTGGAGGAATGCTTTTTACCGTTTTACCCTTGGACACAGAAACATATACACATCTAAGCAAGGGAAGATATTTTGGAGTACTTTGTAATGTTTTGCTTATCAACACCAGTTTTGTATGTATTTTTAAATATGAACCTAGTAATAAAGCAGTTACCAATACAGCTTTTTGTGGACTCAGAGCTCCTAAATTCTGAACAGAAGTAGTGTTGTTGAATCCTTTGGGTTAAAGATGTACATCTATATATATATTTCCACCACTTTTTATAGACGGATACACTTAGTGTTGGAATGTTGCTGGGGAAACTATTAAGTACGGAGTAGTGATGACATATTTGAAAACAGCATTAAACAGTTGTTTACATCTCTGTTGACATGTCCTGTTTGAAATACCCTGCTAGGTGTTTTTCTGAATTTGGTACATAGTTGATTTAAAAAGGGTTTAGGATGATTATTAGTAAATAATTAAGGACTGGGAAGAAAAGTAAGGGTAGTCAGATCCCTAGATAGATCTTTCTGTGAAAGACAGCTAGAACGTGTTGGGGATAGCAGGCAGCAGGTGTTAGAAAAACTGGACCAATTGAGGTATTATCTATTTGATTATCTGCCTTAAATATTTCATTGGGCTATTTGTCTTCCTTATTTTCCTTTGTAAAAATGAACACAACCATCTTAAAAACATTTTAATCGGTAGCATACTATTGTTTAATTACATTGAAAAGTCTCATAGATTTCTATTAATTACTTGATATTTATATTGATCTGTTTTGATAGAAAGACTGTTGTATATCTTCGGCGTTTTCAGTAGTATAACCCAGGGACAAAACAAGCTACTTTTGCATAAGCCTAACTGAGCTGATATGTGAGAGTTTATTATTGACAATTAGCAAAGAAAATCTGTTATATTGCAAACTCTTAACTCTTTATGCATGTTCTCAAGGAACATGTACATTCCATATTTAGTGTGCCTAAAATGCTTTATTATTTTAGTAGTTACTTTATTGCAAATACAGGGAGCATCTTAGAGGTATTGTCAAGGCTTAACCCCAGCTGGAAACTAAGCACCTCAGGGAGCTTGCTCGCTCACCCTTAGTGGGACAGGGGAAAGAATCAAAAGGGTAAGATAGAGAAAACTCGTGAGTTAAGATAAGAAATGTTTAATAATTAAAAAAAATAATAATAATAAAAAAATGAAAATAAATATGAGAGGAAGGGGGGGGACGGGGATGGACAACCAAAAAGAGAAAGATAAATAAAACCCAAGAAAGGACAAGTGATCTAAATGAAAACAACTGCTCACTACTAACTGACCAATGCCCATCCAGTCCCTGGGCAGTGGTCCTCCCACTAATCTTTTCTTAGTTGTATCGCTGAGCATGAAGTCTCATGTTATGGGATGTTCCTTTGGCCAGCTGTCCCAGAGGTGTCCCCTCTCAATTTCTTGTGCACTCTCAGCCTACTCACTGATGGTCTGGTATAAGAAGCAGAAAAGGCCTTGACTGCTCAGAAGTAACTAAAACATTCCAGTGTTATCAACACTGTTTCCAGCACAAATCCAAAACGTAGCCCCATACTAGCTATCGTGAATAAATTTTACCCCGTCCCAGCCTGAACTAATTACAGGTACCTATCAAAATCTGTCTTAAACTGTTATAAAAACAAAACAAACCCAGAGGTTAGCTGCTTGTGTTACCTATGACCCATCCTTTTGGAAAGACTGACTAAAATGCTCTTAACACTCAACCTCAATTAATCAGATTTTGGGTTTAAGTGAGATGCAAACAATAGTTGAAAAGTTATTTTTCTTCCTATATTTTAAATATATCCTGAAAGAGAATACTCTCTGTATCAGTATAAACCTCTTCTTCTAAGTGTTTTAATTTCATCTCCAGTTTGTTTTATCCTGAGATTTAAAAATTACTTTATCTCAGATATGTAGTTGTCCTATTATGTCATGAATGAGTGACATAGTTCCAACATTAATTTCCGAAATATTTGAAGTTCAAATATTTTAAACAATTAATAAAAGGAATAAATAAATCTTAAAAAATTCTGAAACATATTATAATTTGTCAATTGTCCTTATTTTAAATGTGCAGAGACTATTGTCAAAATAACCAGAAAGAGGATGACTCATTATGTGTAATAAAAATACAAGACATACTAACTGCGCAATCAAAATGGCAACATTAAATAATTCTATAAAACTTACTTGGTCTTAGTAATTAGGATTACCTGGAAAAATGACTGAGTAGTATGTGCTCTTGCCATTTAGAGCACAAAACTTCTCATGAAAGAATGGAATAAAATGTATACTTGTATATTGAAAAAATAGAAATATTCAACAAAACAGTGCTGTTTGTAACTAAATATATTGATACCTATTATCTCAATGTTATTTAAAATTAATATAACAAATTGGTATTTGCTTACGTATCGCCGTTGACTTTCTCGAGCATGTATATGCATATGGATTAATTTCAAAAAGATTTCGCAATTATAGCAATTTCCACGAGGTGGTGCTCAAGCAATAAATTTGAAACCGATAATGTAATAACTATGACTGTTAACAAGCTGAATTTGAAAATATGTCTGTCAAGCAGATGTTCTCCTCTTTTGTTGTTCTGTCTAACTTAAGGTGGGAATGATGAGGTCAGAAAGGCTAATGAATTTATTATGTGATGATGAAAAGATTGCCCAAAAGCCGGAATACCATTATTTTTATACAGCCTAATGCCAGAGGTTTGAGTCCATTTTGACATGGAATTCTCATAATCCTTTTCGTAGCTGATAGTTCTGTTATTCTTTATATGCTGTCCACTTCTGGTTATGAGTAAAGGAATTAGCTTTCATAAAGAGATTAAGTAGTAGCTCTAAGCAAAATGTTCAGTAGATTTAAATAAATCTGTCGTAGAAAAATACACTTGACACTGATTCACTGATCATTCAACAGTAAATAAAAAATGTAGACAGTACGGTAATGCAAAGAGGCAGATGATGTGAGAGAATGGCAATGACTATAAACAAAGCAGACAGTTTGGCATAAGTGTTTTTCCCACTTTGATGAAATAGAGCATCCTTGGCTGTTTTGCTTGCCAAAGTGCTGCATCTGTTTTTTTAACATTCTCTGCAATCCCCTTATTCATCTCCTCCTTCAAATTATACAGTCCATTTATAATTTAAAGTTCACTGCAACTACCTCTAAAGAAGAGTCAATAATTAGCATTGCAATCTTTGTTGTTGTTGCTGTCGTTTCATTCTTAACCATCACAATGGTAAAGAACCATATCTGCAATGAAATCCTGTTTCTTCCTTCGAGTTTTGTTCTTTTTTTCGGCTGGTTTGTTGCTTGATTTTTTTTTTTTCTTTTTGTCTTTTTTTTTTTTTTTCCTGTCTTGCTTATATCCCTACCTATATTTATATTTTGTTCATATCTTGAAGCCCAGTAGAGCTGGTTTTATTTTTTGTGACACAGTGGGTATGAGAGAGATCTAGTTAANTTTTTTTTTTTTTTTTTTTTTTTTTTTTTTTTTCATTTGTGGCCTTATTTTCTTTTCATTAAACTGATCAACACAAATTCTACCAAAAGCACAAATGGCCTTATGTCTACTGTGAGCATTGTTCTTGTCCAGCTTTTGTGCTCAACTTAGTATAATAGCCATAATATTTTTTTTTTTCCTTGTAACAATAGTAACATGTTTAAAATACAGTATGCTTCCTTTTTTTGTTTATGACTTCTAATCTCAGGGTTCTAAAATACAACTTGTACATTCTTCCAAAAAAAAACCAAACCAAAAACAAAATAAAAAAACAAGAAAGCAAACAGGCCTCTCCTAGTTATTTTACTTTCTGACAGCTGATAGAGTGGTAATCATCCTATTTGAATAAACTTGAAGGGTCTGTAAATAAGGAAGTCTCGTATATTTTGTTATGCAGCCGGTTGGGAGTAAAGTGATGACAGAACTGTGAAAAACAAATGAACGTTCCCCTTCTAGTTTTGTTTAGTTATTACACATGGAGGCCGCCTGCTCCTGCAAGGTATTTAATCACAAAACTCCTACCTACGTATGTTAGAGGATCTCAGTCCAAGTTCACCGGTGGCCCATTTTATAGATATTTGGTTCAGCTATATAGAAAGAATATAATCGTTTGCAAGATTTCTGTTTACTTTCAGACATTGAGCACTTTCATTGTTGGAACCAATTTGCATTCCATATGTAGATTTTGCCTTTGTGACCAAATTATATCTGTTTATTCACTGGAGCTTTTTACAGATACATTTAGTAAGAGTTTTTGTTTTGGCTGGAAAGAACTAAACTGAAATACTGATTTCTCTTGTTTTCTTTTTATTGTTTTCTTACTTACATTTACAGTGAGTACTGACAAACAAAATTGATTAACTGCTTAGCTACTAATCAATAAATGCAAGGAGAAACAGAGCAAAAATTATACTTTGATATATTTGCAATTTATTGTGAATATACAATAAACATCCATTATGTGTATAATACTGCCTGGCTTGTCCATAACATTTGAGAATAGGTAACGCTAATATAGTAGCACTAGTAGTTAAGAGTCCCTTTAGTCTGGTTAATGTTTGTCGTTCAGAAGCTCTGTGATTTCTTTTGTCGTTGAGACATAGTAGTGGGAGGAAAAGATTTTCTAAATGCACTTTGATTATAATTAGTTTGAAGGCCTCTTCTATTTAGATTTTTTTCAGAAAAAAAATTTGTTTCTCTTTGACAAAGCTGTGCATGTGTGTTCTTGTGGATGAGAATGCAGTATGGACTATCTGTGAGTAAATTAATCAGAACTCATCTCTTAGTACTGGCTCATTCTATCTTCTAATTCCACTGTACTGTACAAAAGTAGAATTACAGTTTTCCCACTGTTACTGTTAAATTGCTTCATTACAAGCTTCTTTGCATCTTTCAATGTTTTAACAGCTCAAAAAATGGTTTCTTTCACTTACCCTGTGCTCTCTGTAACCTGCCTTCACATTTGCCTTTGACAATTTTAACTATGTGTATTTGTATTTTCTTTCATCCTTTTCCAGTTCTTGTGGGCATCTGCCTTCACTGTCATGCCAATTGAAAACTAATTAAAATGCCTAGTTGAAGTATTTGTAGAGTTTACTTGGCAACTGTCCTGGGGGTTCAGAAAAGTTGTAGGTGTATATAGACTTTGAGCACAACCTAGCAAGAACTTGAGACCCTCATTCTAAAATCTCAGATAGTTGTGGTATAAAGCCAATAGCTCTGACTGAGCATTTAACTATTGCACTGAGAAAGCGAACAGCCTACTCGGAATCAGTAAAACTTGTGGCTTAATTGTAGGTGAGAAAAGGTTAAAGGAGACTAAAAGGATCAGTAATTTGTTCTTAATATGGCAGAAAATAGACAATGAAAAATGAGTGCAGAAGCTTTTTGCATTTTACACTATGGTCCGTAATTCTTTTTGATTCACAAGAGATGAATTTTGAAAGCAGATGGAATAGAAAACACAATTCTCAAAAAAAATGTTGGGGTCTGTCCTTTTGCTTTCTAAAACCAGTTTAGTACTTGTATTTCAGCTAATGAAATATAGTACTCATTTTCATTTATTTAGTTTTGGGATTTTTTTTGTTATCAAAATAACGTGAAGGTACTAAGAAAATAGTCCATACAGTAGAGAAACATGAGAGGATATGTCTTTGTAACAGAGAATTGGAAAATCTGTGAAGTGAATGCTGGCATAAATAGAGTACACGCTGTGGGTATTTATCACTGATCTCAGAGCGCAACAGTTTTCAAGGCCATTCAACTTTCTTAGAAAAGCCTGGATAAAATCAGGTATTATCACTACAGCTCCTGAAAGCCGTAGTGCACTAAAGGGTATCTAATAAGGCGGGTAAGATCATGCAGTGTTTTGAGTCCCCAGCAGAAATCTGGCAGTGTGGCAGAGGAGTGGGTTGGCCTTTCAAGGTATTCCCCTCATAGTGAGCTGACATTAATTCTTCTGGAGGAAGCAGAGCAATGCCTTTCTGTTTGCACCTTCTAATTAGCAAGTGAATGTGAATTTGTTACGGGTGCACGGATGAGAAGGTTCATTCTGGTTCCTGATATATCTCCTGAAATCCTTGACAGAAGTTGTTATTGTTTATTTACTGCAAAAGCAGTTGCTACTGAAGTCTTTTATCTAGGTGATGATTTAGGAAACTAGCAGAGTCAAGGAAACATGAGGAAAAATTTCCCATATTTTTACCGTTTGAGAGTTTTTCACTGTTCACAAGAGGCAAAATGTGTCAAGAGCTTTAAATGGCACATTGCCTTGAGAGCATCGTTTTGTGCAAATATACAAGTCCTCTCACTATTAGTCCTTTTTTTCACTGTTTAATTCTTTGCAAGAATTACAAAATGATTGTTTCTGTGTTTTAGTATTCAATTCCTTATACTATTTTAACAGGAACTAGCCTTGATTAATCATGATATCCTTACAAATTTCTAAGTGCATATGTAGACATATGTATGTATGAAATCTATGTTAACTTAAATGTAACTAACTGTATTTTTGTCTTGTACAGTAAACCTCTTCCCAGTAGGTTTAGTAGAAAGCCTTTAACACTTCTTTATAGTGAAGAAATTAAAAAATGTTTTGCAGTTCTGATGTGAGGCCCTCACAAGAAACTTGGGAGTTTGAAGCTTCCTTGGCTTCAGATTGAGAGTCAACAATTCACGTGCTGACTCTGGCTTTTTTTCCTGGCGCTGCACAGAAAAAAAACAAGTCGTATAGGCTGGTAACAGAAGCTCCATACCCAACCTATTTGTACGTTGACAGTTGACTGAAAGGGCATGCAGGTTCATGAATAGGTCAGCCATGCTGTTAATTCGTCTCTCGAATATTGTGAACCCTGTGGAACTTTAAAGACTGGATTAGTTTAAATTGTTTACCAAACAGCAGACTGTGTTCCTGCACTTTCCTGACCCAAATATGTCATGATAACAAATATATCATACAAAGACATAGCAAATCACAATCATTAATGGATATGTAAGGCTCAAAATAATTTTTCCTTTTAACAATTTAAAAACATCTCTTCTTTGGTATGAAAAATAAACTAGCTGAAACTGCTGGTTGTCATGTTGACAGATTGATCGTTACATTGTTGTCATTTTTAATTTGTAGTTTAACAATTTTTTCAGACAAAAGGTGTGCATAATTTTAAATTCACCTTTTACTTTCATGTTTTCTCTCTTCTTAATCACTACTAACTCCCTCAGAAATTACACAAAATTATAGACTCCCAAACGCTTCTATGAAAGCCGTCGCTGATTCAGGCCTTTCAAAAGCACTCAGCTTTACGGCAGCATCCCTCTCGATGGAAAGTCATGTGGCTTTCTATGATTCCCTTCTCTTTTACACATAGTTTCATTTTGGTCATGGGCAATTACTACAAAAATCTCTTTGCTAAAGCCATCACTCACACAAGACTCTCAGTTCTGTAATATAAACCATGTAAGGATTATAGAAAGCCAATTCAATTATTAAGACACTGGCCATAGGGCTCAAAAAGATCCTGCATTCACTTTCATCCTTTTGCAGAGATAATTTTAAAGCTAAAACTAAAATTTTAAATATGTAGACTATTGTTAGAACTTTTAGGCACTAAACTAATACAAACATTACTGTCCTACACTGTGTCATACACACATGGGAGAAATGAAGACCATGAAAAGTGCTAAATCTCTTCTACTGAAAAGAAAAATCGTATCTATTGAGTTATTTTTTGTTCATGTTCATTTTCATTTCTTAATTGTTAGAATGGAATCTAAATAACTCTTTCTAAATTAAAGCTAACCTAAAATTATTTCCTCAAAATGTCAATAAGTAAATCTCATGCTCATCTAACTATGCTGTTTACCTCAGAAAATCATATATGAGGCTATGCATGCAGAGTCAACTAAAAAACATCTTTTGTGCCTAAATAATCACTTAACAAGGAAAAACTTTGCATTCTTTCTAGAGAAGCGTAATTACATTAATTCTAGGAGGAAAATTAGAAATGGTAATTCTATAAGTAGGTAGTCATTATTTTATCATTTAGTATTAGCTATAATAATGTTAGTCATGATGAACTAATGTGGTATTAATATGGATTTCATATGTACTCTCTTAGGAATGTAATTGCAATTTACCATTTTATTCATATTCAGTCATTCTAAAGTGTTGCTGAATTTACAGATCCACTTAGTGTTAATCACTCTTCACCTCATTTTATATCCATGTCAACTTTTGCTTATGAAGACCTTGTAGCACTAGTAAAATACGTGTGGAATCAAGAGATTGCAAGCATATAAACAAAGTTAGAAAATAAACTAATAGTTGGGAAGAACATGATGGATTTTTCTAGCACTTTTGCTGGGATGCAGTGAAAAGGTAGATGATTTGCAAAGAACAGCTGGACTTATAATTCTTATTAGCCTAAGAAGATTATTCCAGACTCTGGAGGTAGCTATAAGTCAGGAAGGAATGTCTGAAAAGAAGAGTGGCTTAAGTAACATTAGAAATATGAATCTTGTTTCTTTACATCACTTCAGGGAACTCCCTATTTTTTTCTACTGTCAAAACTTTTTTCTAATTTTTCAATTTTCTAATTTGATTTGTACCTTGTTTCCTGTCATTAAAAAAATAATTGGATGGAATTTCAAGGTCTGAATGTACAGATGAAGCATTGGTTGCTTATTGAAGAAACTCTTCCTCTTCCACATTCAATTTTATTGCTATCCTGTGATTAAGATACTGTTTTGGTACTCGTGAGGTCTCCCTTCAGTTGCATTCAAAAGGATTTTTGTAGTACAAGCTAAATTCACTTCTTTCTGATATAAGAACAAAAATGTTGTCTCTTTGTTTTTTATTATTTTTTTTTTTCTGGTAGTTTTTTAATCTGCCAAGAGGTACAGCCATGTATTTCAATAATGCTCAAGATACATTGCCATGAGAACACAAATAAATGCTCAGGACTACTAGCATAGAGTCTAGGAGGTGACAGCACAGGATTTCTGGGCTCTACATTTATTTACTTAATTTGAATAAAGATTCAATTTTATCATTTTTTCATTCATCTTGAAAAGAGAAATGACTCCACCACAATCCAGAAAGCCTCTAGAAATACTGTTCTGTCTTTTGTGTAGTCATAAAATAGTATTAAATTTATTCTGTAAATCTTTGACTGTAAACGTTGTGGGTTTTTTTATCGGAGGTTGATAAAATCTAATAGAACCAGCTCCAAACTCCATTGAACTAAAAGAAATTTTGTGCTAGAAGAATTTGGCTCATAATTCTCTGTACAGAATTAACTAGGAGGTGTCAAAATGCCGAGCTGTTATAAACAGCAGCAACTGCAGCTTGAAAAGCCTGAGTCACAGTTCAGAGCTCATTAGAGCAGCAAAATTTTGCTGTGTTTATTTATTTCTATGATATTTTGAGAAACATTTTATTGTTCCTAAGAATCAAGTACAACTAAAGCAAAAAGATATGCATAGGATGGAAAGACAATATGCTGAAGTCATTGCACAGGAAAAACCTAAGTGTCAGTGAGAACTATCAGTTTTGAAGACCAGTTTCCAATGTAATGCTTTTATTTCAGAGGACAACATAATATTCGGCTACATTGACTAAGTAAATTGATTTAACCAGTCATGTTGAGATATAGAACATTGTTTTAAAGGTGGAACTACTGTAGCAGATTATAAAAGAATGTGGTAAAACCAACACTGAGTACTATAACCAATACTAGTCATTTTGAAAGAGTTTTTGTAGAATGCGGCATGATATTAGTCCAGGAAACACAGATTAAATTCCACAGTTTGTGCTTGAAGTCAGATAAGAGATTGTTTGTTGTCCAGATGGTGTTCATAGTCAACACTTAACACAGCCTTGCAACTATTCATTCCAGTAACGGACAAAGGTATTTAAAATTTTCTCCCTTGCAAACCTAACAGATACTAATGAGAATTAGGATGTATTAAGTTCTTTCTGAACCATATTAGGGTTTGTTCCACAGCGGTCCATTTGAAGTAACTGAGTGTGAATTGCAGACTGAGCTTTGCCTAAAAAAAACGCCTAAGGCTGATGTTCCTGAGGGCACTTGATATCTCAGTATTATATTAGTTGACAAAACACTGTTCAAAATCAGATTTTTTCTGTATTTGTGAACAGTTTATAAATACATTGTATCGAGACAAAATTACATTGTAAGATCTATAGTCTCTATTTTAAGAATACGGCTGATTTTGAATGACAGTAATTTGAGTTCAAATGCTGTAAAAGCAAATGTTCTGTAACACTTATTTCTGGTTACAAAAATTCTAGTTGTATCCACTCTAGCAGATGCTAACTACAAAATTATTGAAGGTATATCATGATTCAACTTTGTACTATGATACTTTGGAAGCATCTGTTATTTGACTTCAGAATGTAATTGCTGATATTCATAAAAGCCTGCCAGGGTTTTTTTGTTTCTCTCTCTCTTTTTTTTTTCTTTTTCTTTTTTTTTTTTTTTTGATAAAAAAAAGGAATTATAAAAAAAAAAAAGCAAATCTTTGAATGCTGCAGTAATTACCATGTGATTTTATTCTAAAGGCTACCAATAATAAGATTTTGAACTAATAATCTTATCATTAATACTACTTAAAAGGAGAAAGGATTGTAAGGGAGCTCATCATTAGCTGTAGAGATGAAAAATGTAGTTCATAATGTCAAGTCCTATTGTGACTGAACATTAGCTGAATATAGCACAGTAGTATGTGGTGCATTAACTGGAGTAAGGCACTTAAATACTATATTCTGTCAGCAAAATGAGAAATATAAACTAGCTACTAGAATGAGTAACAAGTTTCCTTTCTATAAGCATAGACAAGTTAACATCAAAATTTATTTTAATGTGTCAAACCAGTTTCAAGTGATTTGTACAATTTGAGTGGATATTTTGCCATTTTTATCTTAATTATGTTGAGCTTTAAAAAAAATAAAAACATGATAAAGCCAGAAAACTAACATCAGGCTTATGACACATCTGCAAATATTTTAGAATGCTTATATTCAAATAGAAATTTGCTTTTATATTTATTATTAGAAAAGACTCTCTATAAAATAGTCCATTGGTATATTTTATTAGTTGAGCTAGTTTTTCATCAGTGTCTTTTTCTACCCACAGTTTCAGTGGGAACAACATCTGGCTCTTTTCCCATAATCAATATAATCTCTTGAGTTCAGTTTCAAAATCAGCTGCAGAGAGTAACAATTAGAGAGTAGTAGACTTGATAGATTTTATAAGAAGCAATTATGTCATTAACAAATTATCAAGTTATCAAGCTGTCTCATAGAAATAATACAGAAAAAGCTGAAAGCTGCTGATTCTACAGAGAGAGAGAGATGTGTCTAAGATTGGAAGAACATGTTATTAATTGAAGTGAGCTATACAGAGTTAATCTTTAGAGCTTTAGTGGTGCTGGGAGTCAGGTGCTACATCTAACAATGGATTTTAAAAGCAAGACATAGAGATTCTATTTTCATACTTAAACAAGAGTTTAGGTGGACTACAGGAACCTAAATCTAGCATTTTTCTAATGAAAACCTCTAGACTGCTATTGCCTAACAATTATTATTATTATTATTTACCTGCTTCTCTGGCATAGAATCAAGTACCTGCTGAGAAAAGTCATAGATTCTGAGCTATGGGCTACCTATCTGCATTACGCTGAAGTCTTCAGACAGACTCTTTGCTTGGATTTTGCCCTGCCAAAATGGAGCATGAGATATCCTAGGCGTTTTCATACTTGCTGGTACAGTGACTCTATAGGAGTTGGGAAGGCTAGTTGTCTTGGGGGAGGAGTGTCACCTAATGACACATTTCGACTGGGATCTTAGTGTGTTTGGGGTTTTTTTCTCTTCTGTTTCTCAGTTATCTATAAATCTGTCCCTAACCATCTGAAAACCTGGATATGATGCCCTCCAATGAGATAGAATCTGTGAATTTAAGCCTTTTTCCCTTACAGTAAGGATTTGAATTTTCTCTTCCACTTTGAGTAATGCACCAGCTGCTTTCTAAACGTCAGCATCTCAACTAAAAGTACCCACATTGAAAATGAAGAAAATGAGCCCTGTTTGGTTCTTTAAATGATGAGAGTGCAGGTATGCGAGCATTTGAGAAATCAGATCCCAAGTGGTCAAATGTGTCTCCCTAAAATCTTGAATAACACTGCTAAGAACCAGGATTTATGGATGACCTCTGTCCCCAGAACTATTGTCTGGGCTAGATCTCGGTGACTGTACAAGCAGCTCTTCCTCTCTTCCCTCTGCATGCTATTCTCTTGGATTCTGTCCAGAAGTGTCCAGCTTTCCCACTTGCAAGTGAACAAAGGTACCTTGTTAAGCTTCTGAATTGCACCCATAGTCAGCTGTCTACGCCTAATTGTACTCTTGGATCTGTTTACCAATGTAATTTTTAAATGGTGATTTTTTTTTTAATAAACAAATGAAATCACCATTGTATTTACTGTCTAGTAAATGAGCTAGAAGAGCCAAGCTCATGTCTCAGCTCTTTCATTTCCACCTTCTCTCCCACAATTTTTTCCTTTTTAAAACAAACACAAGCAAACTTACAGTCTTATTCTATCCTATAGATGCTGATAACTCTTGAGATGCTGATAACTACTTAGATGCAGGAGAATCTCCCTGCATGATACAGAAATATTTAATATTTGATCTTTCTAACTAGTTTACTCTCTTTGCTTTCAGAAATATGGAAAGTTTTCTGCCCTAATCTTTTTTGCCAGTTTGGTTATGCCATTAATGAATCAATGGGCAAAACAACACTATATTGATCCAAAACAGGCTGCCCATTTTTATTCAAGGAAATGCACTTTTTCTTCATCTTCTAGGGTATAAACTTCAAAGTTATATAAAATTATCTAACCAGTTATGTAAAAGCATAGAGAAAGAACTGGAAAAAAAAAAAGAAAAAGTTACTTATTTTTCTAACAATGCAAAGAGATATGATGTAACATCAGATACGTGAGATTCATTTCCAGATACCCAACCAGTAATCCAAAAAGAACATAGGACTAATGTGGATCCTAATAACTCCCTACATGCAAACCAAAGTGATCAAAAAAATCTAAATTTTTATACTGTATAAAGCAGAAGTCATAGAGGAACGTAAGAATACAAAAGTACAACAGAAGGGCAATTTTAACTTGACTATTCTGGAGTAAGATGTTTGGTATGATTAAGCCAGTTGAGCAGAATTTACTAAGACTACTTGAGTGTATTCTCTCTGTAAATTCATACACTATAATGAGCACTGTAGGATCTTCAGTCTCTACCAACCGTGAGATTAAATTGTTTTCAGAGACAGTATGGAAAAATAAATCATGCATGTGTCATGCTTTCTGTTATATCTCAAAATGTGAATGTCATATCATTTAAAAAAACATGCAAATATCTAACATGAGACCATGTTAAGCTATGTGATAGAAGTCACATTAAGCTTTTAGGATAAAAAGAAAGGGAATTACACAGCTATCATCCATACCATGGGATATTCCAGTTCCTAGCCCAGGACTGTACACAAAGCAGAGGAAGGAGAAATAGGGAATTCCATTAAGGTATAAAAGGAACAAGATATTGAAAATGCCTGGTCTAAATGGCTAAACATCATCTAAGCAACTGAAGCCAGAAAGTTGCATCTTTAAGAATTTTACAGGCTGCGTCAATAGTAGGATAAATTACAGCGGCAAACTAGAGAATGGCAGAGTTGCTAATCCATATAGCTCAGTACAATTTCAAAATTTACGTGTTTGATCATTGTATCAGTTTGACACTTTGTTTCATTATTAAAGGTTATGGATGTGACAGAATAATTCATTACATAACTGTTCATATGGATTTGTCAATACTCATAATTCAGGTTCTGAGTAGTTGAAGCAGGTTGCTGAACTTTGAAAGACTAAAGATATCCATGGCACAACTAGATGCTCCTCTATTAAACTTTTTTGTTCTTAATTCTAAAGAGCTGGTAATGTAACTCACTGAAGTTAGGAGCAATGGCATAAATGATGCTATCATAGGATAATTATTCAATGTACTAGAGAACAGTATAATTCTTGTCCAGAAACCAGGGAATACTGCTTTGCAGTTCATAATTTCCATCTCTCTTCCTGATTTCTAATTCTACTAAATTATACGGCACTACACATAAGATCTTATGGATTT
>VWZK01008358.1:0-33526 GCA_013396935.1 Baryphthengus martii | reverse complement strand
TATGTATATATATATATATTTTTTTTTAATGTGCATTTTAAATATGCTTTTGGGTTAAAATTTGGTTGTGAACTGACAAAGTATGTGCTCAATGATACCCATGATCTTCCAGGAGATGAAAGAGCAAAGAAGTGAGAAGAAAAGCTGTGATGGTTATCTAGAGCAGCTAGCAGGGAAAGTCCCAGCACAGGGCAGAACTGGTGGGAGGAACAGCAGAAAAGCACATCACCAGCCAGCTCAGCTTTGCTGGGCCACAACAAGACTCCTTCACAGAATCATAGAATGTTTTAGATTCATAGGGACTTTTGAAGGTTATCTAGTCCAACCCCCATGCAGTGAGCAGGGACAGCTTTAACCAAATCAGGTTGCTCAGAATCCCATACAACCTGATCTTGAAAGTTTGCAGGGTGCAGGCATCTACCACCTCTTGGGGAAACCTGTTTCAGTGTTTCAGCACCCTCATTGTAAAAGATTTCTTCCTTACATCTAGCTTAAATCTACTCTCTGTTAGTTTAAAACCATTACCCCTTGTCCTGTTGCAACAGACCCTCATAAAAAGACTATCCTTACCTTTCTTATAGGCCCCCTTTAAGCAGTGAAAGGCTACAGCAAGGCCTCCTGCGAGACTTCCCCTTTCCACACTCAACAACCCCAATTCTCTCAGCCTTACTTCATAGGAGAGGTGTTCTAACCCTTTGATCTTTTTTGTGGCCCTCCTCTGAAACTGCTCCAATGAATCCGTAACTCTCCAATTTAGAGAAAAGGGTGTTGTGGGGGACTATGCCAAATGTCTTACAGAAGTCCAGATAGATGACATTAATAGCCCTTCCCTTTTCCGCTGATGCAGTTAATCCATTATACAAGGCCACTAGGGTGGTCAGGCAGGACTCACCCTAGTTGAAGCCGTACTGACTGTCTTGAATCACCTTCATGTCCTCCACGTGCCTTATCCTAGCTAAATTATTAGCTACTAATTAGTAGTTTCATGCAAGAAGTGAGAATTACTGCAAAAAGAGGGGAAAAAAAGTAGCAGGCCTAAAGGTTACTAAGGTTAGAGGAGAAGCATATGAATTGCTATATTAAAAATTGCTGTTAATTTTCAAATCTACCTTATTAGTTGTTTTTTCAATCTTTAATAAAATACATGGTTTATTTAGTCACTTAATTAGTGTTTGCTACTAATAGAAATGAGCTTTTAAGGTGAGCAAATTTAATTTTACCATTTGATTAATATAAAAATAATCTCATATTCCTAGCAAGAGGAGGCTGAATGCGGTTGTTCCTGTTGTGTAGGTGCTGCTTGAAATGTCCACAATCCTTCCTGCTTTGCACTAATGCTACTGATACCATACAGTGGAATGTCCAGGTCTTTATAGGTGGCTTTTTTGCTTTAGCAGTGTTTTATTCGCATATTTTTTGGCATGTGGAATACAGGCATTATGGGTTTTGTTAGACACAGAAGCCATCTTGTGGTAGAATGTTTGTAGTTGTAATAAAATACTGTCAATTTAGATGGAAGAATGAAGTCCAACTTGCTGCGATGCTTCCAGTATTATTTGCAGTACCATCATACATAGAAGCATGATCATAATATACATACATTCTGACAGTATCTGCTGAGCCTGAAGCAGAATACTCATTTCTTAAGAGAAGGCACTGATGTTGAAAGATCTGATGCCAAATGTGTCAGGGCACTGAGAAAAGTGTGATGATGTTTTCTGTCAATAAGAAGCCAGTTTAAATTTTAAAAGAAAAATCTTTATGGAAAAAAAATAAAAGGTAAGGATAGTTACGTCTCAGTGAAGGGGTTAAATATTCTGTTGTACAATTAAAAGCTGATAATCTTATGGGATGAGACATTACTAACTTGATGAACCAAGCTAATTATTCCTATTTATTCTTTCTTTTGCAATGCAATTTTCTCATTTATAGTAGTGATTTGGAAATGTTACAAATATATGACCTCTGAACATAGAATATCCAGACCAGCAATATGTATCACAATTAAGATTTGTCAGCAAGACATACAGGGATTCTAAATAGTGTAAATACTAAACAAGTTTTGATTAATAACTTTTAGATTAATTTTTAAAGTTTATATTACATTATTAAAATGGTGGTGGTGGGTTTCGAAGAGGAAAATAACTGGTGTGTTGAATCCAGAAGAATAGCAATAACTAAAAAATAGATGGACTAAAAGCAAGGTGGACTTTAAGAAAGAGCTGCACCTATTGTGCATTGCTGGAGTAGTAGGGAAATCACACAGAAGTGACAGCCTGTGTACCCACAAAGCGATGTTTATATGTGAAAATACCAAGGAGTCAGCTTTCTCTTATAATTGTGTGATTTGCTGGCTCTTGCCAACTACTTTGAGCCTTTAATAGAAATATCAGAGTTTAGCGTTTAGAGAATTTTTTGGGGTGTTATATGGAGGTGGATCGCAATATAGCAGCAAGTAACATAAGACTGTAAATTAGAATATAATTTCAGCAGAAACACAGTTATAGAAGTCCAGTCCTGCTACTGCACTTACTTTTAAAACTTAGGCTAGTCTTACTTAGCATTCTGGAAAGAAATGAGTTTTTAGAGATTAAAATACATGGCTAAGGAAAGGTACAAATACACCTGTTTTACTATCTGTACCTTTAATGCCAGAACTCAGTATAATGAATAAAATTTCAAAGCAATACATTTGAAAATTTATATGAAAAAAAATGTTCCTCCTTCCAAATTCGATGGTAACCTGAAAGAAAATGTTATCACAATATTTAAGAGGAAGACAAATCTGGTAAATTCTGGAAACAGATTAGATGTTCGCATATGGTAACAGTGAAAGGATAAAAAGCATTTACTGAGAAAATAAATGCTAGGATTAATTACTTACTAACAAACCTGAAAGTAAGAAGAAATTTCTTCTGTCCATGCATTATAATGATCTAATTTGCTTTTGTCTGAAGAAGCTGGTGGCTATTATTACTGGATGTAGAGTAATACAGATATCATGGAATCAATCATTAGATTTTGATGAAGCATAGTGAATATTTCCTAGTATCTAAAGTATACAGAAGTATCAAAGAATCACAGAATCATTTAGGTTGGAATAGACCTTTGACATGGAGTCCAACCATTAACCTAGTATATGATTTTATGTCATTTGAGTATGATATGTGCAAGAAATTAAAGTCTCTAGAAACCTAGCAGACCAGTCTATATTTTTTCATATCTGTATTTTCTCTATCTCATTTTGCCACAGAAAAAAATGTTAAATTTTAGCAAGCAAGGGCATTGCAATTATACTTTGCGTTAGTAAAGAGGTTACAAAGTAAGAAATAAATGCTCAGTCTGATCTCTGACTGGTATCCCTATCACTTGTTCATCCAAAAATATCACAGAAATATTCAAACCTTACAGCAAGAAAGAAGATAAATTGGGCTGTTAGGGGAGGCTATTAGTGGCCAGCGATTCTGTCAAGTAAACACTTTATTTTTCCACTTAAAATGAAGTTCCTCTGAAAGATCACTTCTGCCACTCTTCTGCAAATAGCGAGACAGGAGTTGCTGTTTATCAGCTGACCTTGGAAGGGTCTTTTTCCAGCAGCAAAGCAGCTCGTAGATCTGGTGTGTTAAATTATCAGGGCACTTCAGCCTAACAAGCTGAACCACACTCCGCCGAACAGGTAAACTTAAAGCAAGCAATGATGTATTATCTTCTGCAAGCTCTTCTGCAAGCCAGTATAGCAAGTTGTCCCACAGAGCCTCTGAAGGGCAAAAATAGTAAATTAAGAGCATTATTCTGCTATCTAAATCTTTCTTTTGAAAAGCTTTCTAAAGCTGGAGCCTCAGTGACTTCCGGATTAAATATATGGTTTTTTTTCACTTTAATGGAAACATCATCATTTCTTATTTACAATTTAATTTAACTGCACTGCAAGATGAAGTGAATTTAGTCGAGAACAAATTCAGCAATAATCTGTAACTTTTGGAACTGTGTGGGAAAAGCTAGAATTAAAATAAAAGAGTTTGGGCATTTCCTATAACTGGTACAACAGTTACACTGGGGCTTTCCAGTACAAACTGAATCTCCTTATACAGAAAATTATATACTGTTCAAGCAGTCCACCACATTATCTTACAACAGCTTTTCTATTTTCTGATAATCAGATTACTTTTTCCCTCCTTTGAATATTTTTTAACACATTAACTGTATCGATTCCTGAATATGGCATTTTAAAATGTCCGTGACAGCTGAAACAAATTTTGACATTTAAAAAAATTAAATAGCAAATAAAACTATTATTCATATTGAAATTAATATTATGTATGTGTTCTTACCCGATGAATCAGAAGAAGTTCTTTTTGTGCTTCGTGGACGGTTGATCAACTTCTCATGCTATCAAAGAAAATGTATTGAGGAAAGAGAAATTACAAAATGAGTAAGAGATGAGGTGGATTGCAGTAAACTAGCATTTAAGATTGGTTATACATGCAGAGAGGTTTTGTGTCATTATTGCAAACCTATTAACACCATCAACAGTCATCAATCAGTATACAATTATCAAAATAATGAAATTGTATATACACCCAATGGATATTTATTACTTCTTATTAAAAAGTTTATAAGTTTTTACAAATGTTTGATCAGTAGCATTACGTCTTGAGTGTTGTGTAGAAACTAGGTATATACAAATCTGTGTGGAACCTTTCTACATGAAATGGATTCTAATCTTGAATGCTGCATTAACTTTGCCTCACTGCCTCTGTGTTCTTACAGCTGTATGCATACTATACAGTTTCAAGGACAATAACGGTTCCTAGGTATGCAGTAGCTGTTGTTACGTTTACAAATCATATTATGTTTATAGTTAAAGTTATTAATTTTGCATAGTTGAACTTCTAATTGTAAAAATTATCAGAATTAAAAAGATTGCTGTTAGAAAGGACAGAGTTCTTCCTTTCTTCCTCTGAACACTAGAGAGGAAGAAAAAAATACTTTATCCTTTTTCCCCTATGACTGAGAAAGATGAAAGTCTTGTGGGCTTTACTGTTGTTTCCTACTCCCTATAGAACAAGAAATTACTTACATAAGCACCAAGCACATTGTACCAAATGAAGTTCAGCTCTTTTTTTGTTAAAAACTGTAATTGTCCTCTTAGTGCCCATGTTGCTTTTGTGACACACATTCAGGTGTATTACCTGGCTGTTCATGCATGGGTTTCCCTGTGAGACTTGCTCCAGGTTTATTCACTGACCTGCTGTTTTGGTGTGGGTTTTTTGCCATTTGTGAATTAAGAGCACGAAACTCTGGATAAATTATTCTCCTTTCTCCACCAGGCATACCAAGCCAGAACCTTGCTGAGCTTATCTTAAATACTTTTATAATACAGACTTATATATTGCTAATATTTGGAGTGTTTCGTGCGTAATAAGCTACACATCCAGAAGGTCAATATAATCATAACTGTTAGCTATTCACCTATAGATTAGCTTTTCATCAGGCCTCTACTGAGTTGTCTTGGTAGGGGGTTTCAGCGTGCACAGAATGCACACGATGTGCATTGTTTGACAGTGTAAAACCTGTTCTGTGCTCGTCTGGTGATCTGAATTTGCCTCATTTTATAAGCTTCTACAGCAATTCTGTCACTGGGCATGCCCTAGTGTGAAGGTAGCATATGGCTAAAAAACACACCCTCAAATATAGGGAATAAAAATCTCTTCCAGGAGGGGGCATTGTTTTTCTTCCAAGACTCAGATTTATTTTGCTTTATTTAATTATGCATTTATGTTTAAACTTATTTTCATTCATTAATGAGAATTTAGGACCTCAAAGGTCTGTATGAGATTTTCAAAGTTATTGTAGATGAACTCAATTACCCGTGCACTGACTATAATTTGAACGACTTTCTGCTACTTAATGTTAAAATAGTAGTAAAAATGATCAGAATTGAAAAGGAGTATTGTCTAGAAATAGTGTAATAATATACGATGCATTAGATCTAAAACATTAAATCTGTCTTTAAAGATTAAATATGTGTGGTGAAGCGCTAAATTCACCCACGGTTCAGCTGTACTGGCGTGTGATCCCACTGTTCTGGTTGACAGTGCAAGTAAAATACTCTTGGCTGTCAAAGCAGTTTTCTAGTCTGGGAGGCCCTTTAATTAGCTAAGCAACTGCCTTTCTGAGGCAGAGGATCGCATGCTATTTTGCTGTTAGATGCTCATTAGACATAAAACTTCAACAGAATAGTAATTTGATAGCGCTTGTATGTATTACTACAATCTTTCTGCAAAGCATTCTGATTTCAGCCAGTAATACTGAAGTGCTCTGTCAAATGGACTTCTCAGACATGACCAGACTCTAGTAGCATATCAAACAGGACAGACAGAAAAGAAAAAATTAACCTTTTAAATATTTTAGCCCAGTTTCACATAAATACAACTGCTATGAAGTCTGTAGAAATATTACTAATATGCACGCACATAGTTGACATCAGAACCTAATCCACTAACTTATGTTGAAAGTAACAGATTTGACCAACCAGTGTTTTCTAATGCTGAGGAAATGAAAGCTCCATAAATAGGAATTGTTAGTGAAGATCAGCCTGCTTTTGTACGAGTACAGTACATTTAAAATAAAACCTGATGTCAATGGTTACATACAGAGTACACAACTACCATCAAAAATATATTTTTAAGGCTGGATAATGAAGACACGTGTATATATATACATAGATGGCCTATAGTCTATATAGTTACTGTCTCCTCTCCAAAATTCAATACAAATTTAGGTGGGAATTTTACAGAAATTAGTAAAAGTGTAGTCAGAATGGTTGACTTGAAAAGATTCCGTCTGTCTTTGTCACAACCAAAACCAAGCATTGTGGTTGGTTCTAACTTTTTTTTTTTTATAGATTATAAAGGAGAAAAAAAAAAAAAGAAAAAAAAAAAGGGAGAAAGCCAAAATTTAATTTTCTCTTTCCAAGAAAATTTCTACTGCTACTGACAACACTTTCTGATCTCATGTGTATTAAAACTGATCCCTTAGCATTTTTAAAGTAAAGATATTAATTAACAAATTAGTAGAAATGTAGTCTTCTCTGTTCTTGCCCTGCATTTGCTGCTATTTTGAGGAATTTATTCCTAAACCATGAAAGGCTCCCCGAGCATACTGGGAGCAAGTGAGAAGCCCCTCAACAACTCTACAACTCAGAGTCAGCCAGTTCACAATTAAGACAAGAGAGCCTTCCTGCGACAACCGGAGCTCTGTGAGCAGCTGTGTTAGTGTGAACAACACTATAAACAACTCAGCTTATCACTGTCTCAGCACTATCAATAGGTCAGGTATGAACACTGAGCATTATGTTTTGATATGCTTGTAGAATTTGTGGCAGCTTAATTCCTATACTGTAGTAGTATACGTGTGCCAGAAACTGGCAAAATTGAGGGATCGTCGAGTGAGTGTGTATCTACGTACATGAATGTGGTCAGATAGTTCTAGGTGCTTTGGCAGTACATATTAATAGAATCAGCCTGTGACTAATTATGGACAGTGCCAGCCTCAGTTCATATTAGATGAACATTCTCACAAGACTTGTACTTTAATGAAGTGGTAAACAGCAGTTGCATTTGACAGATGGCTGGTGTAGTTGTTTGCATAATTAGTGCATTAAATTTCTCCCTAACTGTTTTCTCATCCAGTTTTAACTATTTCCTTCTATGTCTTTTATTCATTAGAAAGCCCACCTAAATGTGAAGATATATCTGATTTAAATATGTTGATCAGATCATGGATAGTAGAAACAGGATTAAAGTTCTTAATGTTCATTTTTACGGTCAGTGCTTCCATCACTGTTAAGAATTTTAGAACATAGAAGTTACCATAAGTAATTAGAATTTACTTTTCACTGCTCTGGCATTTAATTATATCTGGATCATTACTTTCAATATATAGTTCTGTCTTATTTCAGTCAATTCCTTTTCTAGCCCAAACAGAGTTTTAACTGCTGTAAATACCCTGTGAAAATGAGTTCACCTTTTGATTATTTTTGTACGTAAAAAATACATTCTTTTATATTATTGGTTACACCTGTCTCATATATCAATATTCTTAGATCTGATGAAAGGAGATACAATCATTTGTTTTTTGGTTTCTCCATAATATTAAGTTTATACAATATTTAAACTTCTGCTGAAACTGCCTGAATTGTTGTCATCAATGTGTTGTCTCTCTGACTAGGACCACTCCATGTTTCTGATCACCGTCTTTGTTTCCTCTTCTTTTACATCCTCTGTCTGAGTTCCGTGACCAAAACTGCAGAGTACGGTCATGGTGTGGATGCCTCATAGATCTATGGCATAATCTTTTTTTTCATTTTTTTGTGTAATAATTTTGAACATTCTGCTTACCTTTTTATTTGCTGCTGAATGCTCTGCAAGTTTTCAGAGAGCAAAATGGCCAAAGATTTTATTTTTTTGAGTGGTAGTAGGAATTTAGAGTCTATCATTATAAAATTAGACATGTAATTCCACACAAAGAGAACACTTATTGACATTTAAATTAGCTATTTTATTTCCTAGTTTCTCAGTATCATCATATTCTGTGATTCTTCACAGACATTAGTACTCTGAGTATTTTGTACTGTTGTCAGGCTTTTCACTTAATCATTCAAAAGTTTCTCAGGAATATGTCAACAAGGATCTGTGGAGGAATTTATAAGTAATCATCTTCCCTTGAGAAAACCAACCACTTTTTCCTAGTCTTTTTTTCCTATTTTTCAGCCATCAAACAAGTCAAAAGATACTTTTTTTATTCTTAAAATTTTTGTGAGTTTGTTAAGTATGGAATTCAGGATATACTTGACTAAAAGAAGGTAAGAAGAGCAAATGAATGAACACCATTGTAATTTTGTGTTAATGAATGTTACATAACAATAGATAGTGATGTGGGTGAAATTCCCATTGCCTTCTGTATTTACATACCAATAGTAAGGTATATGGTATTTAATTTACTATTATTCACTAAAGTAAGAAAATCAGTTTAACTGATGTTTTCATAGATTCGTGGAATTCATAGAATGGTTAAGGTTGGAAGGGACCTTGAAGGTCATCTAGTTCCAACCCCCCTGCCACAGCCAGGTCCACCGCCCACTACACCAGGCTGCTCAAGGCCCCATCCAACCTGGCCTTGAACTCTTTCAGGGAGGGGGCATCCAAAACCTCCCTGGGCAACCTGTTCCAGTGTCTCACCACCCTCACTGTGAAGAATTTCTTCCTGACATCCAGTTTAAACCTACCTTCTTCCAGCTTGATGTATAATTCTTCAAAAAGATAATAACTGAACTAGCTAAATTATTAAGGAATATTTCTTCTATATAAAATTACTTTAGGTATTATGAATTTTAAATTATTACACTGAATGGATGAAAGGTAGATCAAAAAGTAGGAGGGTTTACCAACTATAGAAAAGCATAACGTTTTGTGTGCTAAGATGACTTGAAACATAAGGGTAGATGTTATATTCATGGTGTTCTTCATTCTACAGAATTGGTATTTCATTCTATGTAAGAAAGTTATCGATATACAAATATTTTCAAGCAGTTTGGTCATTTTTTTTTCTTAAAATTTGCATTTAATAAAGATTTTGAAATGCATCTCTCAAAATACACTTGCCAGAAGCAAGAGAAAAATCATTTGAAAGATCCTGGACACTAATTTTCTAAAGTGATATACCTCTGTCTCTCTGAGCAGACGTTTTGTACATCAAACTCAAGATCTCTGTACTTCAACTCATTCAGTTGAAAGTAGAGCCCGTACACAAAAAACAGATGTAGAGAAAATGTTCCCAAAGGCTATCACTGTTCCTGAGGTTTGACTATATTTCTAACTTACCAGCAGTGATCACGCTATACAGTTCCTCTGTTTATTTCCATTTAAATGAGGAGGGTGCCTGAGTGTTACTATGTACCCACATATATATTTTCACACACTTATACAGACTGACAAGACTTCAAAATCTCAGCCACGATGAGAAGGAGGAAACACAGCTTTAAAATTATTAAGGGAAAAGGGATAAGTAGAAATACTGTTTTTGAAAAGTCTCAGTAGAACGTTTAAGGACTAATAGGGGTAGCAGTAGACCATATATGCCAACATAAATCTAAGACACTTGATAATTACCTTTGTGATTTAATACAAATGCAGCTCAATCCTTTAAATCTTATTCCTATTATGCAGTAAGATTAAATTATGTGGAACAATGGGATGGAAACTAGGCAGATGGGTAGAAGAAAACTAAGTGATGCCTAGGCTATGCCACAGATACTTTTTTCCTCTTTTTTTTAAACATCCAACTGGGACTCAAGTTCGTATTTTTCTCTGTGAATACTGCACATAGTGTGCTAGCCCTGTGGAAAAGCAAAGTGCTTGAAAGCATGTGATTCTCAAAAGAAAACTTACGTTTTATACAGTGTTTGTCACTAAAAAAGATCTCCTCTTAAAATCTTCTGCGGTTAACTATTCTTGATTTTGACTTAGGAGAATTGAGATGAGAGAGAAATCAAGAAGTATGCCCATGAAATCAAAGATGTAATTGAGAGTGATAGTTTAAGGAAGAGTGAAGTCAGTTAAATTCAAAGAGAGAGAGATGCTACTGATTGTGACTATAGAATTAGAACTAGTGTTATGGTGCATATTTTGATATTAAAATGCATGCAAATTTGATGCAGTAGTCTAGCAGCAGGATTTTCTGCAATATAAGATGCTGATACCTAGGCTCTTTGAAAATATTACAATGAGATTTAATTGTAGGAATATTAAAGACTAATTTATGCAGCAGTATCTTTCACCAGAGATGGAGCATATTGCCCATATTGCTGTATTGCAGAGGCATATCAGGCATAACAGGAGATTCACGTGACAGGTGAAAGATACGCTACATGAAGCGTTTAATGCTGCTACAATCCACGATTTTGCACTCCCAAGACAAGGATACAAAAGTATATAACTGAAACTTAAGTAATAATTTTTCAGGGCCAAACCATCTAGGGAGAGTAAATGGGTGAAAAAATTTTGCTAAACATTTTTTTCCGTGCTCATGCTTCGATAAGGGTCCCTCCCACCCGCTGAGAGAAATTCTGAGGATGTTTGTACATTGCTGATGGATCGGAATTCCATCAGTGGCTCCTTTGTATATGTGTAAAGAAAAAATGATACCAAAACCCTTTTGCCTAATAAATATGTGGTAAGGGAAAGATCTCTAAAATTATTGAGAAACCCACCTTTGGTAAAGTTAGTGCTAATTTACATAATGGAGACTGGTGTTGATATTCACCACATGGCAAGGGTTGTTCCCATTTCTTGGTTATCATCTCTCTGGTAATCTTAAAAAACACTGCTGTTCCTTTGTAATGAGGTGAACTGTGGTTACCGAATTCATCCACTTCTTTAATTTGGAGCTCCAGCCTGGGTTTTCTTTGTGAATGAAAAATCAGCCTGTAGGTTTTTCCAAAATCTTTTCCATTCTCTGCAGTCAATAAAAAATGAAAATATTTTTTTTACACCATATTTAGATGTGTGGGATCTAAAATAATTCATTAGGATGAGTCAAATAGAGTTAATCATATTTCATTTGGTTATTTTTTATCATCATTATTACCGCTTTATACAGATATCTGAGGTTCCAAAATTGCTGCCAGCCTGCTTCAGTAGTTGAAATGTCTTCATAGTTAGCTGGGTTAGGCCCTGAGCTGTTGGCATAAGGAATAAGTAAGTGGTGAAGGTGGTGCTACAGGTTCAAAAGTAAGGAACATGGAAGGGGATAAAGTACACAACACAGAGAGAAATAAAAATGAAATGATGTTGTGAATGGAAATAGAAGTATATGCTTTCTTGTTATTTAGGATGTCTATCTGTAGCAACAAAATGAATGAAGTTAGAGAGGTAGGTGTAGTTTTAGGATTTGTCATTTCATTTTAATTGATATATCTATCTATGCTCTTTGCATAGATGCATAGACATTCCTTTGCGGCCAGATCCTTCTGTTTTTGAGGAATATTTCTTTCTTTAGAGTAAATGGAGTTTTCAGCAGGAGAGCTTATGTACAAAATTTTCAGAGGGGCAAATATATATTTATCTGTTCTTTCCAAAACTGATGGAAAAGACTACATGTAACTTTGTATAAGAACTTTTCTGATGTCTGTCTCTTTTTCTCCTTAAGCAAATCTCTGTGTGATGGCAGCCACTGTATGGAATTTTTGAGGCCGCTAATGCAAATGGCATAACAGCTCTCTCTCATAGTCTCAATTCATAGTGCAGCTCAGAAAAAAAAAATAAATTTTACCCTGGATTTCTGTGTTCAATCTTTCTCATTTTAAGTGAATTTACACAGATGAAATAGCAGACTATTTCTTTTTGATTGGAATCTGTTTAATTCCTATCAAATGTTCTTTATTATTAAAATCCATTGATGGAATCCTGCCCTTTTCAAATAAAAGATAAAATACCAGATTTTTCTGAGGGACCAGGTTTCACAGAATGACGGAAATTGGAAGAGATCTCTGACGATCATATTGTCCAACCTTGCTAATTAAAGCAGGGCTACCTAGAGCAGGTTGTTCAGAATCTTGTTCAACTATTAGATTTTATTTTTCAGTTGAAGCACTTTCCCACGTTGTTCCATGTGCCCAAAATTTAGAAGAAACAAAACACTGAAATAACTATATATGATGTGGTTAACCACAATCTACTCATTTCACACACAGTATTTCTGAATACCTGAGGTGATTGTTAAGGTTTATCCAGATGATTGTTTTTCCTTACCTGAAGCAAAAATATTGCCTCTAAATCTAAAATGAATCTGCTCTCCTTCTCTTAATGGGAACTGCTGCGTAGGTTCTGGGGGACCAAAGTAGCCCTCCTTATTGAGATTTTGAAGTTCATAAGTCAATTCTTTCGAGGCAGATAGCAAAACTACTATTTGATATGGATTTTCTCTTTTCTGATACAGTATCACATTAGCCATTGTGCTATGAAGAGCTTGTTCCAGAGCCTGAGCAAAGAGGAGGAGATAGGTATTTTCCAAGAGGTAGGAAAGACGAATGACCACAAAGCTGTATATATAAAAAAAAAAAAGATAAAAAAGACAAGAAAATAAATAGCTATATCTTAAATTACGTGATCAACTGCTGACAATTCATCATGCAAAATAATATAGGGCTCAATCTGCAATTAACCCTTTTCTATCTCCTTTTCATTCTTGTTTTCAACACATGAAATGGTGGAAATTTGCCTGGTTTTGCAGTGTAGTGTATATTGACTCTGTATCTATGAATTCAAATACATATCAGACTTAGATGAAAGTAAAAGAATATTTCCCAATAAGAAATTTAAGAAAACATACGGTTTTGTAGAGAGCCAAATCACATTTTCAAGTTAAGATTAATATCTACATTTCCTGTTTCAAAATGTATATACATTACATTGTGTGCTGTCTATAGTTGAAAAAATATTTGAACAAATTTGCATTTTGTGTATTTAAGAGTAACAAACCTAAATAATCTTATACTACAAAGTGGAAGTGATGCTGGCAAGTTTATAATTACTAGTGGATGATTTCCTAACTCTGCTAACTTCCATTGAGGGATATATTGGAGAGATATATTTCAGTAAATAAAAATTACTAAATTATTCATACATTACCTTTCTAAATGCTCATTTAATTCAAATGATACAAGCCCGTTCCGTGCATTCTGGATAATAATATCATCAAACACCTTCCACCCCTCTTCTTTGTTTCTGTGTCCTAATAATTTCAAAGTATCACTGAGATTCTCCACATTTTTTCTTGCAGAAGCACTCACAGCCCTGGAAAGACAAGGAATTATAGCCAAAAAAAATAAAAAAAAAAAATAAAATTTTAAGCTTTTATTTGTAGCTCTACTTTCTCTTCTGCTTTCCTTGATAATCACATATGTTTTTCCAACCTTGCTGAAAATCTACATCTGGAATGATACTCCTGAGTGTTTAAGTGATATAATTGTTAAGAGATTTTTAAAATGTTTTTCATTTCTCCAGAAAGAGGGGAAAAATGAGGAAAAGGAAAGGTTTCCATCTAAATGAATCTAGTTTAATCTATTGTTTAATATCATGCACAGTTATTATTGCTGATTGTTTTCATCATCAGTCATTCATCAAGATTTAGATTCTCTAGAAGTAGATATCTGAAAAAAAAAACCATTAAGCCATCATTTCTTCCAGAAGCAAATGTTACTCAATAGAATTTAGAAAATAAGACATGACTGCTATCCATTCATTATTTCTTTCAATAGCAAAAAAAAAAACCACACAACAAACCAGGTTCTCTTGCAATTAGGTGATTACTTTGATATCACACTCAGAGTAAAGCAACTGTGACACGATATGCTCTCGCTAATATATTCTAATGAATGAAACAAGAGAGTTTTGTTAAAGAAGCCCATAACTCTTACACACACTTCTCCTTATCAGTTTTTAAAAACTGGATGTGAACAACCCATTCACTTCAAATGCAGACCCTATGTACAATCCAAAAAAAGAAAATACAGCAGCCTAAGCATTTCTCAAGCATACAGTCTCTGCCTACGTGCAAATACAGGGATATGCTGGCACCATTTTCTAAGGAATTTGTATAGAAATAAGCAATCAAGCCGTGGTCTTTTCGTGGATGTGCTTTAACTGAGAATCTAAATTTAGACTGGTAATAAGAACAGACAGATGCCATGAGGGTACTGGCACACGGTGAAATGCTACTGATATGGGAAACAAAATTTGAATCTCCTGTAAATTGACATGGGCACCCTTCCCAAATCTGAAGTTTGTGATAAAGATGGATGTCTGAGTGACCAGTGTGAGTGTAGAGCTCTTTAAAACATGATCTGGTAAGTTTCTCAAAAATGAAAAGCTAGAACATTTGCCTTCCTTCTCCATCTGTACCTTGCTTATTTTCAAAGAAATCATAACCTTGGCATGTAAATGAATTTTTAAAAAGATAATGTTTAGAACAGTAGGAATAAACTCTTTAATGACCTCAAAGAGAAGGACTTCAAAGCTGACTTTTGTCCTAAACTTGTCCCTACCAAGAAATCCTAGTAAGCCTTTCTGAAGCTAGAGTTGCCCATAGTAGCAGAACTGGAAGGAAAACAATCAAATGGTCATTCAGGTTGATTTTTTTCCTTCATGAAATAGTAAAAATACCATGTATTTTTCTGAGCATCAAAATGCATGAGATCAGGTTTTGTCTTTTTTTTCCCACCAAAATGTTTTATCCGTATCATCCAGTGCATGATAGATAAATGTTACTGAAGTGCCAGTTAATATCTGAAACTTAGAGTCCACATGTCTTAATGTTTTTTTTAAGGCCTTCCAAAAGGTCTAAGTTTTAGAAATTTTGTAGTGAATGCTTTTGAAAAATCTGAGTCTGCAGCAGTTACCACTAAAGTGACCTACTCCAAACCGTTTTGTCCTGAATTTTCACTCTGGTGGCTATTGGAATGTGTAGAAGTGGAGACCACAAAATTCAAAGGTCAGGGTAGTCAAACCACCACAGCAGCTTTCAGACATGGTTATTCTCTATGTTCAATGTTTGGTATTGGTGAAAATGGCTGAACATTTCTTGCTGGAAAAACTACACTCATTTTTCATCCTGACTCCTGCTAGAAATACAGAGGTCAGCATGATCTACTCTAGGTTCCTGCTCTGGCAGGGGGGTTGGACTCTATGATCTTTCGAGGTCCCTTCCAGCCCCTAACATTCTGTGATTCTGTGATGTAAAGGTTATACATCAAATACTATGTGAATTTTCCTGGTGATACTATAACATATATATGGTGGGGATTTACTCTAAAGTTTCTCACAATGTTTCTAAGTACATCAGACTGTTAAGGAACTAACGTATTTTTAATACAATAAATTATTAATCAGCAACTGTTAAAATTAATACATTTTGATGTTTTGACAATGCTGAATCTGTAATGAAGTTGTTCTTACCGAAGACGGTATGCTGTAGCAACTCTCTTTACTGTAGCACTGATGGCTCTCGCATATTCTGTTTCATCTCCTTGCCTTTTTTTTTCTGGGTTTGGAGGACAGGGTAGAGTAATAGTGACTGAGCTATTAAATGCTTGGGCTGAAGGATGCTGAACATAAACCAGTGCACTAGTAGATACTACTGAGTGGTACATATCATGTCTTGCTTTCAATGTCGAAACCAAGGATGGTTCAATTGGCTGAACCTAAATATAGAAAGCAATTGTACAATTAATTTGTAAATTAATAAATCTTCTCTTACATACCTAAGTTTTTACAAATTGATTTCTCTTTTCGAACTGGTTCAGACTATCAACAGAAGTTTTTACATTCCTGAAGTCCTTCAGATTTTTATAATTTTGTAAGATTTTTCTTATCTGTATTATTTCCACTGTTAATTTTAGCTTCTCTGTACCTCAGAATCAATGTTTTTTTGTGAGGAAAGGGAGAAACACATTATAACTGAAGCATATTTTGAGATTATTCTCGGCCTAAGACTAAGAGGTGGCAAAACCTTCTTATACACTGCCTAGTACAAATGATGAAGGTCAAGTGAGAAAAATTGTTCCATTAACCTAAACACTTGGCCAAGCAGTTGGAGTTGATGTTTATGTCAGTGTTGAAAACAACTGTATTTTCTGAAGCACATCAAACAAAAGTAGATGGTTCTTCCTTTTAGCTAGAGATGTTGTTGACTGGTAGCAATGTTATGTGGTTTTGACGAAGTTGACAGGAAGCCGTCTGCTGTGTATACAGGATGTGGAGTGGCAAACACTTTTCAGAGGCTTCTAGTAATGGAACGGGTTGCCTTTTAACATTATTGGCATCCTTGCTTCAGAGCTGATCAGATAACAGACTTACGGAACAAGTGTTTTGTATTTCAAGCTCACCTTTAACTGCATGGGTGCTGGAGAACTGAATGTTTCTGGATGGTAACAGAAAGAAATTCTAGAATCCATGCTCAGCTTTTGTGAGAGTCCTACCTTTGGAACAGTAAATGTTTCTTTCTTTAAGCATGACAACACAGAAAATACACCCAGCTGATAAATTTTCACTTCTGCAAAGGTTTCCTGCATAAAGAGAATGTGAGGTTAGAGTATATGGGAGGAAAAGGAAGCTGCGTTCTGCAGCCAATTAGCATTTTGAAAAGGCAACATTATTTATAGAGCAAGGTGTGAAATGAAAGTTAACTGAATATTATTGCCATCTGAACGCCCAGTTATCTGGTGATCTCTAGTCGTCGTGTGATGTCTTTAAGATTCCAGTGTATGATTGTGGTGAAATGAAATAAGCTCATAAACTAGGTGATGAATCTGGCCTCAGTGCAATTCTACATTTGAAAAAAAGAACCATCCTGTGTTCCTTTGAGATGGATTTTGTACTCATGCACACAGAGCTGTGTTACTTCTCTGTAATATGAATACAAAATTATTCCCCCTAATTTTTTACTTTTATCAAATAATGTAACATATTGCACTTACTTACAAAAAATAACGAACCATTACTCAATCAGTAGTACTGTGGGTCAAACCCCTGACTTAAAATTATGAGTGGAAAAATAGACCTTGTTAAATACAATGTTTCAAATAGAATTAGTTCTTGAGAAAGTAGGAAGAAAAATTCAATTTAACCCCAGATAGTGAGCAATATGGCTTAATAATGGCAACTTTACCTGTATAAATCCACAGAGGCTTAACTAGGAACCTGGAACAATGTTTTTACAATGCTTAGATGAGAGGTTACCAACCTTGTGGCTTCCTTGGTACTTCTCCAAAGAAATAGGAGTTAAGTAGTTTGATTGAAAATTCACATCAGTCACCTTCACCATAATCTCCCGATAATTTCCTCTGAAGCTTGAAGTAAATGGGATTGCAATGTTGATAGGGAAAGGGATTGTTTTCTCACAATCAGAACATTCAATACTGATGACATTGCTGAGTAGCTCCTGAGAATCATCCACCAACAAGGAACTAGTGTCATTGACTGTTTTACACTGGAGAATCTCCAGAGCAGGTGCAGGGGCTTTAATAAAACAAGCTACTTCACATTCATTGTTACCACTCTCTTTCACTAGAAATCTAGAGAAAAAGAATATAAAATATTATTCTTTACGTTTTGGGTGGGGCAGTGTCTTGTATTTTTAATTAAATACTATAATGATGTACTACATTGTAGTATAAGCAGATCATCCATAAAAATATATGCTTATGAATAGATGGGAAGATCATGAACATTTTTATGTCTAGATTGTTTCAAAACATCTTACAAGCTATTATAAAATAATATAATTGGGGTCCTTTCCTACTGTTTTCCAACAGTTTGGGAATTATTTACTTTACTGGCTGTGACTTAGTCCTTCTCTGGCACAAGACCAAAAAAAAAAAAAAATGCAATTAATTAGAAAGTTAGTTTACTTTAGACCAAATCAAAGATCTTCTCTGCACCAGCTTAAGCTGTAAACTGCTATTACGTGCAAGATGAGCAGCTGTTCAATATATGCACTTTGAGTTTCTGGGCCCACAGATATTTCTCTGTGTGCTAATAAGTAATATTTATGTACATCTGTTCCTAAAAAGAAGAATGCATGCTTACTCTTTGTTCATCCAGTGCCTAGATTTTTGTACTTCTGAATCATTTACAGGATTCATAGCAACAAGATCACACGTTTGTCCTGAAGATGTGAAGGTACTTAGATCATTCCTACAAACCTCATGATGTATTTCCATTTTACTGTCTTCCATTTGCTCTGTTAGTCTATGTTCTTCACTTTCTACTCCTTCTGAATATTCTTTTACTACCAACTTCTTTGTTTGTTCAAAAAGATTTGGAACAGCTCTGTCATAAACATCTTTCAATGTCCCAGGTAGAATGCCTTCACCACTGCTTGCAAGAACATCTTGAAAAGCCAGTTCTGGAGGCTTTTTAGCAGCAGAGTGACCTTCATGAGGTTTATCCTTTCCATTGCAATCTTTTTCCTCTATAACAGGGTTCATTAGTAGTATGCATTCACCATCTTCCTTTTTCATTAGAGATTCTCTGCTAATATCCTGTTCTTGAGAAGATACATTTTCAGTGAATGAGGCAACCACTTTTTCCACAGCTCTAGTTTCACTTGGCTGGGTTTGACTAACATTCTGACTTTCCGTCTTGTTCAAAGAAGGAGTTCTCTGGGATTGCTGTCTGAGACTAGAAGATGTTTGCACAGGCTCTGTTGCTTCTCCTTCAGAACAACACACATCTAAGTCTCTAGAAGCATTTTGAGCAGTCTGTATCTGAGAATCATCATCTTGTCTGCTGCTAGCTGCATAAAGTTTATTTTCTGCCTCTTGAAGGTGTGAGACTGTATTTATCAAATAATCCTTCACTTTCTGCAGACAATCTACAATCCTGTTGTACTCTGAGACAAAAAATAGGTAATCAGTTAGATTTTGCTGTGAAAGCGAGCCAAAAAATTTTAAAACTCTTGTACACACACCTAATTAATTCCACCTAATTCCATAGTGCCATTGAATACAGGAACCGCATTGTATTTCCTAGCTTCTATTTAATATTTTTGCATTTATTGCTATTCAACTTGAGTCAATTTCTGAAGACCTGAATACAAATATTTGCGTACTTGTCCAAGTACAGCTGTGATTTCTCAAAGTACTACCTTGACAACTCTAATGAACAACTTTCTAATGATCAGACACTAGCTAAATTCATAATGACAATCAATCTAAAGCATGACATTGGTAAACAATAATCAAACCAATTTGGGAAGAGCTTTAAAACTAAACAGTAATTATATATATTTCCTGTCTCTAACAAAGCAGTTATACGTGACCTCAATATTAAACATGTTTAGCAGCTTTGAATTTTTGCTATAGAGAATAGAGGATAACAAAAAACCACCAGAACATATGTATTCTGTATGTACATACACATACTGAAGTTCCACAGTTTGTAGCATTCAGTTAAAGGAATGGTGGAGGATGTTCTTGCTTGTAACTAAAAACACTTGGTGCAGAAGGATGCACAAGAATCACACAATCACTATGTACCATTCATTTAAGATTTTATCTTTAGCTTATTTATTTTATGATCTGTGTCTTTTCATATCTTATGCCTTTTCTTAGATATTTCTTAGATATTCTTTCCAAGGTTTTCACCTCTCCCCTCACTTTCAGCTGTCATCTCCATAACTGGAACTTTGTCTTCGTTAGTGAAGTATATTGCAAACCTCAGAAAAATTCTTGCTTATTTCTGTTTGCTGCATAAGATCCTGGAAAGATTTGTTTTGCAGGTTAAATGCAGTGAGAGTCAATACAGACTTGTAAAGAAACTTACACAGAATGAGACAGTATGGTATGTTCTCCACTTACAAAGGACAGACACAAGGGAAGGACAATAGAAAAGGCTGATACAACTGTTACAGGAAACCACTGACTTAAATTCAATTTTTTTTTAATAACATCTTATGAGGTAAGTCAATATCTCAAGGTTTTCAACTTGGAAAATAATTTTATTGAGTAAGAATATCATCACACATCAATGTGTCCATATATATAACATCAATGTGTGATGTTATGTGATCCAGATAGGCCTTCCACTTTCATCTTTATTTGCATCTGTTTAATTTAAATCTACAGAGTATAATTCAGAATAAAGATTTTTTTTCTTCAGCATAAAAATGATTCCTTGCAATACTTTCTCAATTTCCAGATTACTTCTAATTGGATTCTGATGATATTTAAAAAAAAAAAAAAAAAGTAAAATAAAGAAAGGAAGCGAGCACTTTTTTAATATATTTTTTTTCCACTAGCAGTCCAAAGAAAAATGTAACTTTATTCTAAGGTACTGCTGGTTTTTCAGTAGCACTTTACAATAGTGAAGAAGAACTTCTAAGTGGTTTAACAGGGCTGAGAAATAAGCCAAAAGAATTAGAAATAACATAGCTTAGTTTGCATAGGCGGTTGTAAAAGACCACTTCCTAGTCTCACTGTAAGGCAAAGGTCAAGCTTCAGCAAAACTGCCAAAATAACTTGTTTCCTCGGTGAATTTTGCATTCCCTAAAAAAAACAAAAAAAAAACCCCAAACAAATCATACAGCTGTTTAAACTTCCCTAAAATCAAATTTGAAGATAACAGCCATTCAAAACAACAGCATTTTCCTATGCTATGAATGTGTCCTTTCCAATATGGCAGTGCTTGAAGCCAAGCAAAGACATGGCCGTGTAACTTCACACTACCCAACCGCACCACATGAAATGACACTTCTTTGCATTCTGTTACAAGGTTGCCCTGAAAATAAGCTTTCTTTTGTGTTCCTCCTGCCACCATAGCTTTTCTAACACTTAGCTTTTTGTGCTTTTTTGATGTTTGATAACACGGCTTTAGAACACCATGGCAGTTTATATGCAACTGTCTTCAAAACTTTTTGCTGTCTGCTTTATGGGAAAGTATCAGATGAGGAAAAGTAGCTTTTTGGAAGGAGAATGATAGTGAATTCTTAGAAATCTGAAAAAAACCAAACCCTCAAACAAAAAAAAAATTATCACATAAGCCATGAGGCCAACAGGGCAAAGTTAACTTGATCTTGGAGCCTGGGAGTAGGTCTTCTTTTTTTCTTTTTACAAAGAGGTTTTTTTATTATTTCAGACACTATAAACTGTAAAACAAAGACTCATATGGACATAGGTAAAGATTTCTGCCTGGACTTTCTCTGTCTATGCATCATGCTGTTAGACTATTATTAACTGCAGAAATGTTACTTATGTACTTTGATGAGTATTTGTTAAAGTGATGTTTCTGAGGAAACAGAGTTGTTTCATTTATCACAAAATGATCCTGTATTTTTTTTCAGGAATAAAATCTGTATTTGGTCCTCAATAAATAACAGTGTTATTGTATCCACATCATTCTTATAAATGCAAGAAATCAAATTCCATGTGTTCACCTGCGCACTAAGATGGTAGAAGTCTTTCTTATTTTTACTGACAATTTTTTAACTATGTTGTTACTTGTAGAGGACTGTAGACTATGTACATTGGGTTTACTTGGAGAGGTGCTGGCAGCAGGGTGCTAAGGAGGTCCTCTGCGAGGACAGACTAAGGTTGCCCCATGTCAAACACGGCCGGTTTTGTCCGGCTCTGTAACGGACCTACTGCAGGACTGAGCTGAGCCTGTTAGCAAAGCTGGTGATACCCCTGTGAAAAGATATTTAAGAAAGGACAAGAACACCAGAAAATGGTGAGGAGTGATGAAAAAAAGTGAGAAACAGCCCTGGGAACACCAGCGCTGGAGAAGAAGGATAAGAGGGTGCTCCGGGCATGGAGCAGAGATTACCTTGCAGCCTGTTGAGAGACCAGGCTGGAGCAGATACCCACTCTGCAGCCTGTAGATGACTGTATGCTGGAGAGGATAGATATTCCCTAATGGAACTTCAGGCAGTGGAGAGTCTAGCTTTTCCTGACAGGAGCTGTGGACTGTGGGAAGGACCCCTGGTGAAGCATGGAAAAGTGCAGGGAGAAAGGAGTGCCAGATGGGAACTATTACAAACTGACTGCTACCCCCGTTCCCAAGACCCCTGTGCTCCTCAGGATGGGGAGGAGGTAGAGGAGTTAGGAATGGTGTCCTGGTGAGCCTGGAAAAAGGGAGGTGTGGGGGAAAAGTCTTTCAATATTTTGCCTTTGTTTTTCTCTGTCCAATTGGAAATGAACTATATTTTTCCCTAAGTCGATTCTGGTTTGCCCATGATAGTAAGTGGTAAGTGATTTCACTGTCTTTATACCAACCCATGAGCTTTTCTATCTTATTTCCCCTCCTGTCCTGTTGAGGAGAGTAAGTTGCTGGATGGGCATCTGGTGTCTGAGCAAGATAAACCTACCGAAGTACAATACACAGAAATTTTAGAAGAATTTTGTTTATTTAATTTTTAAACTTTTTTCCTCACATAATGAGAATTATGAGTCTTATATTGAATTTCATGTAATACACTCAAAAGCAGTGTGTTATAACAGTTGAAATATGAATTAATTTAATCTAATGAATGACCAAACACTGCAATACTAACAGATAAAAAGTAAGATCCCTCAGCATCATCGATGAAAAGTAAGATCCCCCGGAATCATCACATAGCAGAACTTGCATCCAATATATCCAGTCCATTCTGCTTATAGATTAGTCCCTTCATACTTACCCGAATTTGCAGTCAATTCCTTGTGTTTGTCATGGAGAGCACTCAGCAAGTGGCAGGTGTCTTGAATACTTTCTGTAACGTTCTCTAGCTGCTGGCTGAGAGATCTGCTCAGCAGCTTTGTTAGAGAGATCAGTCTAAGCACGTATTCTACTATATCTTCATTATCCAGATCACTTTTCAGAAGCGTATCTCTTGCTAGCAAGTTTAGGTGCGAGATTTTTTCCAGGAGTTGGTGTGATTTGCCTGCAGGTGTAAACTTACCTTCAGCCATCTCCATTTTATGTTCCAAATGTACTACTACAAATTTTTTTTCTGCCTAAACACTTTCACAAGGTGTTGTCCTTGGTTCAGATTAATACACTGTTTAGTATTTGTAGCCTAAACAACATTTTATAAAGTAGTGTATTCCACACACATCGACAAATCAAACTCTAGCTCAGAAACTCTGAGTTGATGTTGACTATTCAAAAGTTACTAGGTGACAAAAAGGAGTGTCTGTCCTGTAACTACAGGCAAGTTTTGCCAGGAGATGCCAATGTACACCATGCACCTTTAAGGGACGTTATGTAACTTACTTAATTGTGAATTCATAATTACATAGTCACCAAAACCAACAAAGTGTGTGGCATTAAACTGTATTGGTCATTTGTTGGTTGTGACAGGTCCAAGCTGCTATTCAGTCTGTATGATGCATTTGAGTTATTTGTAGGTTTCAGCAATATAAGAATCTACAAATATAATTTTGTGATTAACAAAAATATTTATTAACAATAGACATTTAAAGAAACTCGTGATGTGTTCTGGGGTGTGCTCATATAATAGGGGAAGATATGTAAAGAAAAAGCAGTAAAAGCTTAAAGTTCAAATAACTAATAACTGAAATTTTGTTTGACACTTTGGAAGTTGAGAAGCAAATTTATGAGAAAAACATGAGCTCTCTAAACTTAACTGCAGCATCTAAAATTGACTATATGGAGTTCATGGGGAAAAAGTAGTCCCCAAGAGCACCCCCTTGAAAGGGGGTAGCACTGCTTTTGCAGGGACTCACAACTATGTGCTCCTGGAGGCAACCTGGGAGGAAGCAGGGCCAGTGCCAGGACAGGGATCCTGCGCTGTTCGTTGTTTTCAGTAGGTGAAATATGAGCACTGACACCTCGGTTATAGTATTTACAATGATTGCCGTTTCACCCAGCAAGTTCAGGAAAGGAAGTCTCACCAGGACAACGAAAACAAGCAGAGGAACAGCACTTCTGCTAGCTTGCATCGTGCTGTGCTAGGGCAGGACAGGCCTGAAACCCTCATTAGCAGAGTTCGGTGCTGAGCTAAATCTGAAATATCACATACACCAAAATATTTTATAGTTTAAGAAATATACTATACAAGTTGTTGGTACAGTAGCTTTCCTACTAAACATTCCTTTTTATGGCCCATTTTAAATATAATTAATGCAGTTTTAAATAGCAATTAAAATGAAGCTGTGATATAAAAGCATACTGAAAATTGCATCTAAGCATTGCAAGAACTAATAAGGTAATTTTAGCAGAATGCTTTGAAGATGTAAAGCACTGTATAAATAACTGTATAAATGTTAAAATAACAATGAAAAATATGAAATGTCTTTAATTAAACATGAGCTGAAAACAGCTGTAATTATAAAATTCAAAAGGAAAGTTCCTTTTGACTTGTTGTAGTTTGCTTGATCACAATGAAAGTGTACTGCACAGCTAACACAAAAAGGTATATGAATCATTAACCTATTTGTGTTTTCTTATGGTCCAGCATCTCCACATTTTCCCAAATTAGTCCTAGTGAAAAGGGAACTCTGAAAAGACCATATACTTTAATGTACAAGAAGTGAAAAATGTCATCTTCCTACTCAAAATTTTTTGGATGTGTAAGTGAAAAAAACAACACAGAAGATGGGCAAAACTATATTATTATATATTTCCTCTATAGTATTGCATAGACAGCTTCTCCGTGTGAAATCGATATTGTTCCCGTAATTTAGTATAGCTGGATTCTTCAGCTCTGGTTGTTTTCTAGTGTATATATTTGCTTAATTACCTCAGACTAAATCAATTAGTCATGTGTAGATATGAGTTAAGAAAAAAAAAAGCCAGTAGTTTGAATAAAGCTAAAAAAATATCTGATTTTAAAAAAGTAACCTTTGTATGTGAAATAGACAATAATAAACGGACCTTTTATCAGAATGTGCTATTCACTGGGTGTTGCGGAGCTTATGAGAAGCCACTACAACACACTGTTACAAACACAGTTTTAGAAGGTATGACAAGAACTATCTATATTCACGTTCTTTGCCATAAGCAAACTGTTTTGTTTAGGGTTTATTTTTGTTAAAAAAATTATATATCTAACTTCTGCTTCGGTTAATAGATGCTGTCTGTATAAATTGCCTATTCATATATGAAAGAAGCCATTAGTTTCTAAAATATAATCAATAGGAGAAAAGAAACTATTCTCATTTTTTAATGGGTAGTTGAAAAAATTTCAAGAGACAAAAAAATTATATTGGTCTTCTCTGTAAACATGAGTGAAATATGCAAATATCTAAGCTTTTCTAAAAATATGAAGTACTACATGGTATACAGGCCTGCAATTATAGAGTGGTCTGCATAAGAATTTATTGTAGAGGCAATTAGGTAAACAACATTCTTACTGAAACAGTTACTACACAAGTGCACCTATGGGAGACATTTGAATTTTAAACACACGATTATATATCAGATCTCATGACAGAAAATGAGGCAGTAATGGCCATTCAAATTACAGTTGACCCTTCCATCTTTTTTACTCTTCAGCAATAATAAAGAGAATGTATATTTAGCTTCTCTGATGATCAACATTTGAAGGTCTTTAAATTCAGTTATTCATATATCAAAACCACAGTTTTTGCTAAACAAAAATGTCCCACACCCTATTTTAATTTCAGCCCAGTGTTGGACTATGAAAACCGATTATTTCTGATATTTTGCTACTAATCCACTGTTTCTCCTTACTTAAAGAATGGTGATAAATTATATAGGTAGTATTTATTGATCTTTGATGCTACTTAGTGAATAGTCTTCTGATTTAAGGCTTGTGTTTATGTAACATTCTGGCAGGTATTACACAATTATAAAGTCTTTGGGAACAGTTAGACATTTTTTAACTTGACACAAGCTCTTGCTCAAAGAGATCCAATTGTAGTAGTAGTTTTCGGGGGCCCACATGCACTCATAGGCCTTCATGGCCCAGACCAGTCTCACCTAGTGAGTGCAGGTGATTACCTGGACTGCGTTTGCAGCTTTCTGAATGCTGCATATTGTAAATGTTGCTGAAATGAGTAAAAATATAACTAGAAAACAGGAAGGGTAAAAGAAGTAGAGATCGTGAGTCATTCAGAAATATTATAGAAAAGTGAGTGTGTGTTCTCCAAAAATATATGACTCCCTATGTAATATATAGCATATACAGAAGAAAATAAGCAAGTGTAATAGATGACATGTGAAAGAGGAAGTCCGTTCAATGCAATAGGATAAAGAATCTAGTACAGAGGTTATTTAAATAGATTTCTTATCATACAGTTAATGCTGCAGTTTTGCAATCACTTTAAGCTCATACTTTTGTGAAGTTAAATTCAACCAGTTATCCAAGATGTTTTGCTATGCAGCACACCAGCTACAAAGAGGAGGATGAGACAGTAGGAATAAGCAGACTTGATAAGAACAATATTACTCTATTCTCCAGCAGAGTCAACTTTAACAGTGAAACTATTTTACGTTCTAGCTTTTACTGCAAAATCTTGAGCAGAAGGAAAAAAGACACATATACACACACAAAAAGAGACAAAGATAAAAAGAAAACCAGTTCTGGGACATTGTAACAACAGAAATTCACAGATTTGGCCATTGTGGAGTCCCAGCCTCACTGGAATTCCCTGCCTAAAATATGTCCTTTAACTGAGTAAGAATCAGGTCCATAGGGATAGGATGAAGACACAAGATGTGTTTACCATTACAAATGGATGCTGGCTGATTAATCTTGCAGTAACAGACTTACAGGAAAAGAGACATGGGTGTCCTGCAACCTGATTGTCAAAATAGGGCCCCATGCCTGGGTAGATAGTGTAATATAAGGCGAAGGAAATTAACATAATTAAGAGACAATGTGTAAGAAATCAAAGTGCAGTAGCAATTGTGATAGTTGTAGAATTGTTACTAGATTGTATCTTTTCAGGTCTTGATTGGGTTTTTCTTACCTTAGTTCTCCATTAAATTTTGCCTTTCTGAAGAACGATCCTACTCTTCATCAAGAAAAAAACCCAAAGTGCGAAATCGACTCTGTGCTTAATTTTGTTTTAAAACAATTCCTTTTCCTGGGTTACTCTGAGCTTTCACATCCTTATTAAATAATGGCCTTGGATGTAGGAGGAACAAAATATCAAATTTAGAAAAATAGGGCTCAAAGTATATAGTTGAATTAAGTTACCATTTAGCAGATGTAAATGTTCTTTTCAGAATACTGTGATACTGTTGCATGGCTGATAACAAAGGAAGTGGATTTTGTTCTGCTAGGAAAAGAGATTAGACTGTATGATGCAGACCCAGTAAGTTCCATCTTTATACTCTCTGTATAATACAAAGTTCAGTGTATGACAATAAATGCATTTTGGTGCATTTATTGATCTATTCAGATTTGAAAATATGTGTAATGGCTTCTCTTCCTGTCTCTGATATTCTAAGGCCCAAAAGAGAAAACAATAATAGTATAAGAAAACCCCAAAAAATGCTATAGATGTATTGTGCCATAAAAAATATATCGTATGCTTGTGTACATGGTTCATTTAACAATATACTATAGTGACTGGTGCTGGTTGTTTTTGAAGAAAGTAATCATCCCCTTGAAATACATAATTATGAAATAACACAGTTAGAAAAGGTATATCTCTCCTAGAGCAGTCACAGTGCTTGACATTAGGCCATCTTAAATATGGGTCATGATGAATGAGCCTCACATTAGGGCAGGCAAAGCTCCAGAGTGCAGGAGGGAAGAAAGTTTGAGCCTGTGCTAAACTCCAGTGTGGGGCCATCTATGTACCTATATTCGTTGAAATGCAGCATGGTGGTGTTGGCCTGAATTTGCCATTATATTCAACTTAGCTTCTGTGGAGGTTTCAGGTGACCAATGTTGAGAAAACAAGCTGTGCTCAGGTGTGATGGGGTAGAGCTGACACACACGGGATCAGGGTGCTAACTGTGTTTTTCTAATTTATATGCCAAAGTGCATAGGCACAGCCTTTGGTTTGCTTTATGATCTGGAGTGGGAAAAAAAAATCTAGATTAAATGTTTACCTGGAGAAGATCGTAATTTCCACAGCTTCTCTGCTGTTTTGTCTCATTTTATAAGATTAAGTAGTAACATAATTATAACCTTTGGGAAAAACTAATTCTTGAAAGAAAAATATCTTTTGATATGATTAGCAATAGTGTTCTGTAGTTATTAAACTTGATTGATGTTATTTTAATGTTAGTGTTTCATTATACAAGAAAAACTGTGGGTTTTTCTATCTAACATTTGAAGTGACATTTAATTGCAATTTTAATTGAATTTTAGAGGCTGTAGAAACATGACATAAAAGTGTTGTTTTCACTTGATTTTATTTCTTTACCTAACAACAAAGTCCTGGTCTCATTTACATAGCTGCCTTCAAGAATGGAGTTAAACCTTCATTACTCTTAAGAGATACCCTTAGTACAAAGTAATCCTTGAAGGAAGTATGATATTTTCTGAGTAGAAAATACAAAGGATAGTGAGAACTGTAATGATATGGGTACAGAATGGTGTGATATGCCCAGTTTCAGAAGACTTTATAGCATAATCTGAGTACTTGACATTTCTTAAATGACTATCTTATTCAAAATTGTAAGCAGAATACTTATGCCATCCTTTGTTTACCTAAAACAACTAAGGTTATTGGTATTTCCAGTACCACCTGAGGGCTCCTCAAGTGGCATGGTCACTTTCAACTTTTAGCATTTTACATTTACCTCTGTTTCTCAATTTGTTATTTAGAAAAGAGACTGAAAACTAAGGAAACTGTATGAAATAGGATGTATGTAGTAAAACTTCAAAGACTCGATACTTCTTCGCTTCTAACAACCTAATAACTTCACAAGAAATTATTAATGGACAGACAGGGTATCTTCATTATAAGTTTTCTATTAAAGTATTATTTATATATACAGCAACCCTCCAGTTTAGTCGCTTTAGTAGCATCAGAATCCTGGGAGTAAGCCAAGTATCATGACTCACTTTCTTTGGTTGGGCAGAAAGCAATGAGGAAAAGGGAAAACAGAAGACAGAGAATGTGTTTTATCAGACCTAAATAACAGTGTGAGAAAATATTGAACTATATACAATTGTAACTGTGATTGTACTTTGGAATTTTTTTCCTCTAAAAATAGTTCTATGATGTCTATTGTATTTCATTACTTTTCATGCCAAATTTTCTCAAGCAACAAGTAAAATGAAAGGGAGAAGGAGGTATCTGAGACAGTGACCTTTAAAAGTAATAGCATCTTTAAATATGTCATGTGTTTTCTGTAGAATATAAGCAAGCCAATGCTGTGTAGATAGAACCTTAGTGATATGTGATTTATTACGATTCAATGAACTGTGCAAAAAATTTAGGACTATGAAGTGCAGGAAAATTCCTTGGAGGGATTTATTTCCAAGTAAGTTTAAGAATGCTCCATTAGACTTCTCAAGATGACAGGAAATTATGCCAAGGTAACTACGTCCCCTAAGTGTAAGCAATAGCAAAAGAATAAAAAGGAACTTACTACACGCTTTGAAGCCACATTTCTATTCAAAAGCAACTTGACAACCTTTGAATATAAATGAGAGACTGAAGTGCTGAGATAAGGTCCCACAGTGAATGCAGGTACTCTGAAAAGAAAGTATTGAAGCAAGGTACCCTTCTAGATTTTCTAGTGACATTTCTTGGAGAAAACCTAAGCAGCAGCTAGAATGAGAGACTGATGCCTGATGCTGGGTATTCTTGGTTTTCTTTTTTTCTTTTTTTTTTTCCTCCGTGGTTAGGTGACCCGAATTTGAAGCAAGAGCTTCACCTTCCTTCCTTGCTAGAAAAATCTGCAGTTTTCATTTCTAGGCTTGCGAACTCAGGTGAATCTTATATATAGGACATGCTTTTACTTCCTCATAATCAATGAATAAAAATGAAGCAGTACTGCAGACAAAATTCTCAGGTTATCTGCAGGTTGAAACAGATATCAATGTATATGTATTCTACAGCAAAGCGGTGGATCACCAGCCCATAGTGTTGTATCAACAGGTTTAGATGCTAGTTCAAGACAGGACATGGAGTGGGTTACTCCAGTGAAGTACTGTACTGTGTGCTGTGGCAAAAGGCAGTAGATAGATCTTCTTTAATTTCCAGAAACCTCACATTGTCCCAGGGATGTATTTTGAATCGCCATCTTTGCAGGCTCCCATTGAGAATGAGGTCAAGTTCAATGTTTCTAACTCTCCCATAACCACTATACGAGAGATACTTTTAGAGCAAATGTTACTCTTGGTTTGTAAGTGCTTTTATTCTCAGGAAGAGTATTTCAGTTAATCTGAATAACTTCTTGCCTTTAGAGGATTTTGCTTGTGCAGTTGTTTGCAATATAAAATGCATAAGCCAGAAAATTCATTCTGCCTGAACTGTCACCAGAATTGGTAAGGGAAAGAAAAAGAATCAATACATTGTGAAAGTATGCAGTAAATAGTGTATCACCCGGTTACCTCAGCTTTATGTATGTCATTTGTTTCAATGTTAATATCAAAATAGCATAAAGGGACTACCTCATGAGTCCATCAGTGTTAAGAAAATATGAGACTGCATTCAGGTCAAACATATAGCCATTAACGGAAATAAGATGGCAAGAGCCACAATCGTCGTGTTGTCATATCTGTCAAGAAGAACATTAACTAGTTTATAAAGTGATAGCCTCAAAATACAAATCCATCATATGGTACAGGGAGCGGTCTTACAATGCTTCTTGGAAATCAGACTGACTATTGCACAATTACATTAAAATATGGGTACGGGTTAAACTGGCTTACAGGTCTGTGTAAAAATGTAGGTTGGTGTCCAGTGAGACTTGGAAAAGTAACTAAGTTATCATGCACTGAGTAACTGAGAGGAATCCCAAGGCCACACAAACCCCTGAGTAAAATATTTTACCTCATGCTAGAAATCTGCTTCTGAAAATTGTAATGTATGATTTAATTCCCGAGGTTAGTATTCCTGATATTTTATTAACAGTTATATTAACTTTATACTATAACAACAGTAGTGAAGCTCAAATCATAAAAGGCCTAGACTTTCACATGCTGGTTGTTTGAGATGTAGCTAACATTTCATTTCTTATAATGCTTCATAAGCTCCAAAAACTAAATACATTTAAATCTTCTCAACATCTTGAGGAGACTGGTGGATTAATTTTATTACCTCTGCTTTAAAGGGAAGCAAATGAGCCTGAAAAGATTGCAGAAGATCAAGATAATAATTTAGACCTTGCTAGCAAGCTTGGACTGTGTTCAATGGGAATATGTGCAGACAGAGAAATAGTCTCATTAAAAGTCAAAAATAAACTCAGTTTTTCTATGTGTTTTTAGATAGCTGATATAATTGCCATCACAGAAACGTGGTGGGATGACTCACATGGAGTGCTGTAATGGATGGCCACTGGCTCTTTAGAAGGGATAGGCAAGGAAAGAGAGGTGGAGAGGTAATGTTGTATGTTAAGGAGTGCTTTGACTGTCTCAAATTCAATGTTAGAGGCACCAAGGTGGAATGTCTATGGGTAAGGATAAAGGAGGCCAATGAGGCTGATATCCTGGTAGGAGTCTGCTACAGGCCACCTGACCAGGATAAAGACACTGATGAGACATTGTTTCAACAACTTGGAGATGTCTCGCGTTCACTAGCCCTTGTTCTCATGTGGGACTTAAACTTACCAGATGTCTGCTGGAAGTACAACACAGCAGAAAGGGGACAGTCCAGGAGGTTTCTGGAATGTGTGGATGACAACTCCCTGTTGTACCTGGCAAGTGAACCTATCAGTAGTAGTAACCTGCTAGACCTACTGTTTACAAACAGGGAAGGGCTGGTGGAAGATGTCGTGGTCGGAGGTTGTCTGTGGCACAGCAACCATAATATGANATTCCTTATTGGTTGAAGGGGGGAACATAGTAACAGAAGACAAGGAAAAGGCTGAGGTACTCAACACCTTCTTTGAGTCAGTCTTTAACAAACAGACTGGCTATCCTTAGGGCAACTGGGCTCCTGAATTGGTAGGTAGGGATGGGGAGCAGAATACCCCTCCTGTAATCCAGGAGAAAGTAGTTAGTGACCTGCTGTGCCACTTAGATCCTAACAAGTCTATGGGTCCGGATGGGATTCATCTTAAGGTGCTTAGGGAGCTGTCACAAAGTAGTTAGTGACCTGCTGTGCCACTTAGATCCTAACAAGTCTGTGGGTCCGGATAGGATTCATCTTAAGGTGCTTAGGGAGCTGTCACAAGAGCTGGCTAAGCCACTCTCTGTCATTTATCACTGGTCATGGCTCACCGGGGAGGTCCCAGATGACTGAGGTTGGCCAATGTGACACCCATCCATAAGAAGGGCTGGAAGGAGGATCTGGGGAACTATAGGACTGTCAGTCTGACCTCGGTTCCTGGCAAGGTTATGGAGCAGATCATCCTGAGTGCCATCAAGCAGCATGTACAAGACAACCAGGGGATCAATGCCAGCTAACATGGCTTTAAGAAAAGAAGGTCCTGCCCAACCAATCTGATCTCCTTCTATGACTGGGTGACCCGCCTGGTATACAAAGGGAAGGTTGTGGATGTGGTCTACCTAGACTTCAGCAAAGCCTTTGACACAGTCTCCCACAGCATCCTCCTGGAGAAGCTGGCAGCCCATGGCTTGGACAGGTGCACCCTATGCTAGGTTAAAAACTGGCTGGATGCCTGGGCACAGAGAGTGGTTGTGAATGGTGCCACATCCAGTTGGTGTCCAGTGAACAGTGGTGTCCCCCAAGGACCAGTACAGGGCCCAGTTCTATTCAACATCTTTATTGATGACCTGGATGAAAGGATCGAGTCTACTGTTAGTGAATTCGCAGATGACACCAAGTTGTGGGGGAGTGCCGATATGCTAGAGGGTAGGAAGACGCTGCAAAGAGACCTGCGCAGGCTTGATCGATGGGCTGAGGCCAACG
>VWZK01008353.1:161642-177812 GCA_013396935.1 Baryphthengus martii | reverse complement strand
ACGGAGAAGGTGATCCTTGAATACTGACCCTCTTCCCTCTAGGCCTCTGTCCCACGGTACTTTGGCCAGCAGATCCCTGATGCGATCAAAGTCTGCACACCTAAAGTCCAGGGTTGTAGGCTTGGAATACATCCTCCTAGATGCCCTGGGGATCTTAAATTCTACTGCTTTGTGACAACTGCAGCCAAGGTTGTCCCTGAGCCTCACGTTGGTCGCTAGCCCTTCCCTGTTGGTGAGAACAAGGTCCAGGATCGCACCTTTTCTTATTGGTTCCTCTACCATTTGGAGGAGGAAGTTGTCATCTATGCATTCCAGGAACATTCTGGATTTCTGGTGCCTTGCTGCATTGTCCCCCCAGCAGATGTCAGGGTGGTTGAAATCCCCCACGAGGACCAGGACCTGTGAACGAAGCCACTTCTTTCTGCCTTTGGAGGGCCTGTTCAGTTCTGCTGGTCAGGTGGCCTGTAGCAGACCCCTACTGTAACATCACCTTACCCTGTATTCTCTTTAATCTTAACCCATACACTCTCAATCAGCATATCGTCAGGTAGAGCTCCATTAATTCCAGTTGGTCACTGATGTAGAGGGCAACACCTCCTCCCCTCCTTCCTTGCCTGTCCTTCCTAAAGAGCTTGTACCCATCTATCCCTAATGAAAGAAGAAAAATATACGCAGAAACTTACGCCATGACTTGGTACATGAAAGCATGGAGAATGTGGAAAGCACTAAAGAAAATCCAATTAATATTCAAGCTAAAGGAAAATTTTCCTTTTAAAGTATTGCTTTCCCAAGAAAACTGTTATTTCACCTAAGATTCACCTTCCAAAAAAAATACATAAAATATGCATCAGCATCCATGGAAAAAGTCAGCATTTGATTCAATCAGAACAGGGAGATCAAAGCACTTGCACTTGGAAGCACTGGTGCAGCAACCTAAACGTGAGTGCCTAGAGCTACAATTTCAATAGCCTGGTTTCTGAACCACATTGACAAGAACAAGCAAAGATTCCTGTGCTTCAGCATGAGGCTCAGCAGAAGGAGCCTAGAACATAAAAGATAGAGCCTAGTCAGGCAACACCCAAGACTATGGGCATAAAAAACAAGTCAAGATGTCAGTTATTTTGAAATCCAAAATGCTTCATTTTCAAATGAAAGTGCAATGTAAAGCTTTCAACCTTTCAGAGTAAATAAAATTTGTTGTAGAAAAAAAGAACATTTTCCCATCAGCTGAGGTTAGAAGTTAAAATCCTTCACATTTTTTTTTCTATGCATGTATCTAAAGAAACCACCTAAAAGGCAATGAATTCAGAGCTACACGCTCCTTCAATCCTCTGCCAATAGTATACCTGTGCTTTCAACACTTCAGCCTGGGAAGAGCAACCAATTAAAGATGCACTTCACAGATCACCTCTTCCCCTCGTTAAGGGAGAGAAAAATTAAAGGTGTTACTATACTGTGATCTTAAGAAGTTGTGGCAAAGGTTAACAGCATTCACTTCATTCTGGGTCCAAAACTGCCAATCACCTGTTAAAACAAGATAACAACCCACAGATCCTAAAACATTGCTTCAACAGAACTTAAAAACATTGCCAGCTTTCACTATGCATCACCGTTTCCAAGAGGATAAAAATTCTCTTAAGGTCCTGATTCCTACTGAACTCTGAATCTCACAGCAGACATATCATTCTGAAGATTTCAGAAACGCAGAAAACTAAACACTATTTTTAGAGTGTCAATACTCTTGAGAACTTAAACTTGGATATACAAAAAAAACATTTTCTACAGCAAGTTTATGATTTCACATTAACCAGGTTAGATGCCTACCTCCACTTAGGGTAGAGTCGAGTTTCTCCATAACCTGTTGAAGAAGATTCACCCACACAAAATTGCATGTTTAAAATGCATGCAAATTTATTTCTAACTAGCAGTCCAGCCCTCATCATATAAAATTAACAACTTTTCTCAAAAAGCAATAATCCATGCAATAATTTCTTCTTGATAAGAAGCTTCTACTTTGAACTATTGAATGTCAGTGGCAGGAGACAGTCAGCTACCTATTGCTGATCCTAAGCCATTTCTCCTTTCAGATTTCTGCCCACAATAGAGATAAAAACAGAAGGAATGTAAAGCCCTGTTATAAATGACTATCACAAATCTCTGCCAACATACCTCTTGTTGAGGATGAGCTTCGGGGACAAAGGGGAAGATGTGCAGGTAGGCGATCCCATGGCTGCTGGCAGCCATACAGGGGAAGACCTGAATATAGACACAACTCTTTGTGTCTATATTCAGAAGCCTTTGACTTCTCTTTTACCTTCTGAAGAGGAGATCCAACTTCTGAGCTGAAAGTCTTTCTGCCGATACCCTGCCCATACATAGTGCAAGACAACTATGTCAGTGTGCCTGTATTGGCAACACTCCTCCCAACATGCCTGCTTGTTGAGCACAAAAGGGTACTTCCAGACACATACTGAATTCATCACCTTAAAACACAAGTTCCTTGACCTGCACATCGATACTCCAGACTGCCAGTAAGACTATAGCCTGCACTATCTAGTCTTTACATAGGGTTTATCTTTTGGTTTGTTGTATTTCATTCTCCTAGGACTGCACTCAGTGGTAAAATATAATCACTACTTCCTAAATCCAGACCTCTTATTTTAGAGAAGAACTCCCAGGTGTGATTGTTATTCAGAGCATCTTTTCCACTTGAAGTTTTCACAAATCCAGTTGAGATTATTTGGCCTGTCCCACAATCAATAAAACTGTTTTATCTTTTGCTACTGACATTACAATGTTTCCCTTCCATGCCTATCTCTACCAGAGGGAGTTAACTAAATTCAATATTAATCTAAGCAGTTGCAATTCCAGGACTAATATGACCCTAAAGGGACTGGCAATTAGCACTGTGCTCGTACTGCTGTAAGATGCATGTCAGACTAAGCAAGTACAGTTCTATTCCTTTTACGCTGTACTAGACAATACTGCAGCCTGGCTTTTTAGACCTTATAGAGCAAAAAAAGGGCAAAAAATCCCTTGAGGATCTGTGAGCAGAACAGAACTGTCCTTTCCAGTGACATAAATATACATCACACTCCTGTTAAGGATTCTCTGTTAAGCTGATACATCTTCTCCCTCCTTTTCTTTCCAGACTGCAATCCGGAAGCACTGTGTTTGCCAATTGCTTCTGCTTCAAAGATGCTGCCAGTGCTTCAATCTCTGTGAGAAGTCTACAGACATCTTTGCAGCACTGGGGCAGTAACATTCACCTGATGCACTGCTCTGCTTTCCTGAAGTTCCCCGGTGGCAGATCTGGCCACAAGTAGTGTTTTCTTCATCCTTTTATTTTGCTGCAAAAAAATTTATTAAAAGCTGTCTCTGAAGTGGAAGAACAACAACCAGTTGTACAGGAATGAGCTAAAGAGAAATGTGAAGTTCCCTCATCTAGCTGTTTCCAAGAGAGCTTAATTTTTCTGTGGCATGATTCCCTCAAGCACAACTATCAACACCACAACATCCCTCTCTGAAGCACATACACAGACTACTTTGGGTAAGTGGTACAACAAAGACCTTTTCCCAAAGGACCTTGTATCACTCAGCAATAAATTGGACTTCTGAAACTTTTTTTTTTTAACTGATAACTATGACTCCAACCTCTGAACACAAACCTGTGCAGAGCAGCAATCTAACAATAAGAGAAATTTGACTGGACTGTGTTATTTGACAGATATTTTGCACTGGCTAAAAACATAGAACTCCACTGCAGTAAAGAAACTCCCTCATTTTTTACATACTCTTTTTCATGTAAAGTATTTTTAAGTCTGCACTGAAGGCACAGATGTCATTTATATTTCATGCTGGTCAACTGTCTGGTCTTTCACTAGAGGACAAAGATAAAGTGTTTTCATTTACCTTGTAGAAATCCAAACAGAACCTCATAACCTACCTCTTATGCCAAAATAAAAAAGGTCTCACAAACATTCCCAAATACAAATGAGTTCTTCTAATACACGCCTGTGAGTACAATTATGCTAAGGGATTAAACCATGGGATGAAATCTGTGTAAAATCTGGATTTGACAAGTGCAGCACTGCTCAAAGGACAATGTTTGGTAGCTTTAATGTTAATCCGAGAAATACTTGTCAGCTCCTGTGAAAGTGCATCTGTTTGAACTTGAAATACTTCCCTGGCTGAAGAAAACAATTTTCTCCACTGATACACTCTCAAGCTAATTTGTACACTCTTGGGCTAATTTGAAGCCTAGTTCTAAGTGGGCTCAGTTTGATACTTAGGCATGTGTTAAAGTTTAAGCATCTGGATAATCCCTGTGAAGACTACTATACACCATGTACTTGGCAACCATCTCACTAAATTGAGTCCTATTACATTTCCTCTGTGATCTGCTACCATTGAGGTGAGTTCAAAATGGTAAGGTGCAGTCCATTTAACTCACAAATAAAAAGAATACTAATACTCATGAGGAAAAATGTAATCAGCTTCAACAAACTCCAATCAAGCAAGCTGTAATTAAAAAGCATCTCTCTACATCTGATGAATTACACAGATATCTATTAACTTTTTCATCTTGCCTCCCTTCCTCTTCAAAAAGCAGATTACATTCTTCACTCTTTGCATAACAGAGTAATAACCTGGGGCAGCCTTATTGTCTTCACCATAGAATTAACATCTGTAGAATGAAATGGTATCCAGCTAAAAAGAGAGGGGCAGAAAGAGAAAGGTATTTCTATGGCACTTTGGACTGGAAGGAGTTCAAACATAATAAAGACAGTGAATTCAGGCCAACATTGCATAATACATTGTTCATATGCGAACTTCACTCAAATCCTCATCCATTATAAATTTACGTCTCCAAGAGGAGGTCCTGCAGTTGCTATTGTCGTATTACTCAGGTTTCTCTCACAAATAATAGAAACTACAGCGTCTGGGAAGGTCCATGGAGTAAATATGATTCTTGCTTCTACACTGAAACAAAAAATGCTTTTAAACAGGGTATAGAGAGCATTCTACCGCTAAAAAGACAGTAAAGACAGGAGTAAAGGTACCTTTACTTATTCATTTTTTTAAACTCCAAAAACCTGCTCTAAAACTGCATCTTTTTAACTAAGCTGGAGGACAGATTATGTATTAAACCAAACTTGACTGAAGCCTAAATAAGTCAATAATAACTGTAGACTGAAAACTAACTCCTCTACATCCCAATCTACTAGTTACACAAGAAGCTGATCTGCTGCAAATACTGGGATCATTGAGAACACAAGTGACAGATGGAGCAAACCACTTTAAAAGCTCACACAGTTAATTCATAGAGAGGAAATCTTAAGAACTGTACCATATTACAATTTTTCTACCTCCAAACCACTTTGACATGGCTTAAGGACTATTAAAAGCAAGTGTCTGTGCCTAAAAATAATCTATCTTTGCTGTTGTGTCTCTAGGTCTCACCAGCTATGAACTTTCCAGTCTATTCATTTTGTGGTTGGAAAAGCTATGAAAATAAATTCTAAGCACATGGAAGCAACCCTCAAGAAAAAAAAATATTCCAAGTGTCTTATGCAGCTAAGAACTCAAACTAGGACCCTACTGTGACACAGAAGGACTTTTGCTTCCTCAAATGGGGAACAAAAATCTCTACCGAAAGCAAGCAATTCATCTTTTAAGTCCTGTATATTGAACACCTGCAATGACATGTTACGAACAATTGTTATGTACTAGTGCAGTGAGCAGGTCATTTCCACTGATTCACATTTAAGCATAGGATACACACCTTGTGTACAATTTGCAAACAGAAGAATGCAATATTTAGCACATTTGCCGTTCTTAATGAAAAGTGAAAACAAAAACTCTGTCTATATCACAGGGGTACTCTGATGACCATCTTTAATATGACAAAAAATCACCAAGCTCCTGCATTCTTGCAGGTGAAGCGTATACGAGGCTCACTCAGAGAATTGCCCTTTAAAAACACTTGCTGTCATCCCAAACTGAGAGAATCCACTGCATTTCCCCTGCTCTGCAGCAGGAGTGGCTGGAGACGGTAAGCTGTGTGACACTAACTCATTCCATGTTGCTATGCAAACCGAGCTGATCGTGGAAGTAATCCAAGTATTACTTTCAACAAATTCAAAAGAACTTTTCTCCCACTTCCTACTAGTGAAAATAAACTCTTTCCCTCATCCAACTCCTTACATCTATATTGCCCTTACAATTCACTGAATCCAACTAAACCAAACACATTTTTAAATTTAATACTTGCCCTATCTCTTCCAATATTCACCAAATTGTATTAAATATATACAATTATAATTGTTTTCCTTAGCTGATACTGAATCTTATTATATTTACTGACCTAATCTAAAGCTTACTGAAATGAGTGAAAACATAAATTAGACTGAGACCATTACTTCAAAATAGCAAAGCAAAGTTCTGTCAGCAATCATACCTACTCAGCTCTGAAGAAAAAGAGGGAGAATGTGGCCCTTGTACCTCTATTTAAAATATTTATATTGGCCATTTAAATATTTATATATTTGTCACTTTAAAATATTTATATAACTATCTATTCAAGCACTTCATATATTGGAGAATGAACTTATATAATGCAAATAAATTATGTATTAAATATTTACCATAGGTTAATAATTTATGAAATTTACTGTACAAACAGTAGGAACAAAACTGGCAAGGGACAAGGAACTCAAGAGACTGCTTTTGCACTTTCAGCACAAGACAACAAGCATCACTTACCTCTGCACTGCTTTTAACAAATTTTAAAGGCCTGCCAAGAAGTAACTCTGTTTAGAAATTATGTAATTAAACATGTGGGGACAATTCATCCTCGGGCAGAATTCCACCAAAGTTTGTGGAATTAGTCACAAACAAAGTTGATCCTACAATTTATATGATAGCAGATCAAAGAAGGAATTTTTAAGAACTTGAGTATTTTGAAATATTAATGATCAAACTTCTAGAACTGTTTTTGACTCTTGTGCCCTCAATATGGGTTTCTAACAGCCTATTCAAAGAGCAAAGAAAAATGATGTATTTTCTGTCCTGCAGATTTAGATATGAAAAGAACCTCTCAACACAACAAAAAACCCCAAACATACTGCATGTAGCAGACTTGAAAAACAAACGTCTTCCTCTGTAGCTCTGAAAGGTTTAACATTCTCTCAACTCATAACTGAACTCCAGTGTTAACCATAATTTGTCCCTGTGTCAATTCGAAACAGCCACAGTCTGTCTGAATCTTTAAAAAACATGCTATGAATTGAGAAACAAAACAAAGCCATAATCCCCAGGGTCTGTTCTCCATGCTCTGGGACACACAGGGATAAATTCAGGATCTCAGAAGCAACCTCAGATGAAGGCATCCTGTTGCTGCCATAGTCACTGTCCAAATGACAGTCTTCCAGCAACAATCTATAGGAAATTATTGCCAAAAGGATATTGCATTCCCAATATAGTCCTCATTTACATTTTTATGGCAAGTTGATATATTGGCAGTAAGTTTATACCAAAGGGCTATATGAGTAGAAGAGTCCTTATGGCATTGAAATTTCCTGAGAGCTTTTTAATTCCTTCATAACTTTTTAATTCTGATTAACAGTCATAATAAACTCTAAATTTACTTACAGCCTCCAAGCTTTAGACTTTATTAATCCACATAACATGCCAATTAAGTTAATACACTTTGATTCTGTCTGATTCTGAAAGATGTTTTAATCTTACTGGCAAATATGAAAGCAAACCAGCAAGCAAGTCTCCTTGCTCAGTTTTCAAACAATTCATTTTATTTTGCTGCATTCTAATAAATTAACTTCCCAGCAGGAACCACATACTTCAAGAACTAGGAATTGTTCTGCCCGCTGGCAAATATAGCAAGGTTCCTGTTCTTGCACTGACCAAGAAAGAGAGGCACAGGAGTCATATTTGCTCCAGAGGTAGAATTTGTCCTCTGGCCCAAGTGAAGTCCCTGTTTCCATCCCAGGCTTTCTCCTTCGTCCCTTATTAATCCTTCCTGCTGCTCTCTGTCAGTCCCATCTCCTCTGCCTCCCTGATTCTGCCTTCTGAAGCAGAAGCCTGTACTTTCCTGTGCACTGCAGCACAGCATTGCCTCATGCTGCTCTTGTGGGTCGCTACAATCCGTAACAGCTCCATCACAGCTCATGTAGCCACCCAGCAGCAGGTTACCAACCCTCATTACAGTTTGTAATCACGGCGCACACAGTCTGACCGACTACTAAAAATTAAAAGTCACAGCTGATTGGGTGATATGCTTTACATTACAAGCAGTTCACTGCCGTCCTACTAAGAAATATTTAAAGTATAGTCTCTGCCTTGAGAGAGTTCTTCGATGGCCCCTTTTTTGTATTCCAGTAGGGGACTAAAGGACACCTAGAGCTCTCAAGCTCACAGAACCATTAGTTTTGATAGATGGCTGTTATTATACCTGTCCATGTTTAATTGTTTTCTACTCCAGTTACCTATAAGCCAATTAGGAAACGCCTGCTGCTTCTTACTTTCACATAAACGGCACCATCCTGATTACAGGGCTGCCAACAAGGAAGGCAAAACTTCTTCCAAAAATACGTATATTCAAGTCAATTGTCCCTCCTGCTGCGGCCGCCTCTATGTGAAGAATTGCTAACTATTAAAATAAACGCACTGCTGCAGTCTCAGATGAGTGGACATGTTGATTCATAGGTGAGTGTTTGCTTCACAGTTTAGTTCTCTGAGTGTCCTAGCCTCATATCTCAAATACTTTAGGAAGTACTGCTCTGGCCAGGGGCAGCTGGGGAGGAATGGCCAAGGCACTCCAGAAGCAGCTCTTTCAGTAATGATGCTTTGTTGAAGGCAAGGGACAGACAGCCTTCCTGCCACCCAGAGAGAGAGAGCGAAGGAGCACACCATCAGCAGACACTACAAGGAAGTGACCTGTCATTCATTCATGTCCAGCTTTACTCAGAGCAGCTCATCTGCCTATTTCCCAAGTAAGAACAAGGAACTCTATCAGGGTATTCATAGTATACTCCCTTGTTTTTCTTATGGTGACCTTTTCATAGAAGACAAAGCTTGAAAGAAGAGAGGGAGGGCACTAGTGGAGAGCACATTAACACAGACCTTCTGGGGGATGACTGTGCATTGTAATTAATAACAATACAGGAAGACAAAAAACCACCACATTAATTTACTATGGAGAAAAAAGGGAAAAGAAGCATGATAATCATAGGAAATAAAGCACAAAAAGTTATGGGAATGCTTAGCTAGCTGACCTTCCTTAATGAAATTATTATTCCAGATGAAATAATGTTTCACAAAAACACTCAATTAATTTCTCAAGCAATTCTTTCACTGCAAAATCAATCGTTTTTAATATATTCTTTTTGCTCCAAATACATTATACATGTGTCAACAGATTGTGCAGAGGGTTTGATACAGAAGTCAAGTCTTAGTTTCACACATCCATTTGAACTTCTGTATCTTTTGTCCAGCCCCACAAGCAGAAAAGCACTGGGAAATAGCTTAGCTATATCCTTAATCATGGTAAGTTGAAGGGAAGAGCCATATTTCTGATTCTCCACTCACAGGGTGAAAATTTTCAGGTGATTAGATACTAGTTGCACTTAACAGCAGATTACAACACATTTTTAAAGTTCATTTTAAAATCTCATTTCAGCATAGTTTGGAAGTGTTAAATTGCAGTAAAGCAAACTAATAGTCACTTACTATCTGTGCCAGACTTGAAGATTTTAATCTAAAATAGCCCTTCTTAATAAAACTGATTGTCCTTCTATCTCACTCCCAAAAGAAAACAGGATCTCAGTGCTAAACCTCAGTTACCAGTAAAATGTCACGTTGCAATACGAGCAGTATAAGCTCAAGGAGATCTGTATAACAGCAATAAAAGTCAAACACTTCTTAACCTAGGTACTTAATAAATGATGTTAAAATGCTGTTTTACAAACATAAACCAACAAAAACTATCTAATACTAATAGTAGTGACCTTTAGAATGAGAGAATTAATGTACACAAATTCAATAAATAAACCGACACTCAAGAGTTACTTTAGTAATCTCCTTAAACATTGGTTTGGGAATAAATGCTGAGCCACAAACAAAAGACATCTTCATCTCCAGAGTCAGAAAAAAATCCAGCATTGCAGAGGTGTGATGAGAATTATTCTTGCTGACTTGCTTCATTTTTCTCTATTTTCTCAACTTCCCTTTTGCTCTGGGGAGAATCATTAAACAGCATTTTGCAGTGAATCATTCACAAGGAGTTTTCAGCAAAGCCTGTGAAAGAACAACACCCCGTACAAGAATCAGGACAAGCAGGGCAGCTACAGTCATGGTCCCTGCAGAAGTCCTGAAAAGTTGGCCAGTCTACATGTTCAAGATAGCAGTCAATGGAAATATTTTCAATCATAATGGTCCTTTCTTTGACAATTTAGAACCTAAAACAGAGGAATAGTTCAAGAAGCAGAGAAAGGCAGCCATCTACCCATATTAGCCTTGCTCCCACTGCCTACTTCACCTATACCCTATCTCCAGGAAGCCAGGCTGGCTGTCGAGGTGGCTGGGGACACTGTTGCGATCCAGCCTACATGCTCTCACACACCTGTCTGTCCCACCACTTGAGGCAGCAACAGCAGCAAGCCTAGCTCCTCTCCTTTCTCTCTTCTCTTCTCCTTCTGTGCCAGAAGGGATGGCATTCCAACTTTCATATTTGACTAACAGTATTTAAGTCTTCACTAAAAGCTGGGTAGCTCTGGGACAGGTTCAATACAAGTTTCAATTTTAAATCTTCAAATGATGCGCATATTTCATCTTCCATGTCTGTTTACACCAGTTTTATACAGTATCAACTAGTCACAGTAAAGTCTCAAGCTTTGAAATTTTTAGAAGTGTTAGGCTTTGCTTTCAGTATGTTTCTTTGAATACTCAAGTGAGCTTTTTTCTGTTTCTGTGACTAGTTCCCCAAATGCAGAGTTCACACAGTGAGGAATTCACGTCAAGAAGACAGTGTATCCACACAGCACAGGGACACTCTCTCCAGAGACCAGTGCAGGTTTCATGAAGAAAACACAGGGGAAGGGAGCCACAACTAGACCCTGCTCATGCTTCTCAGTGAGAATCACACATGCATGACTTCATGCCAATGTGAAACATCACTAAACTTTTTATTCAAAGCAACCTGTGGACCGTTCCCAAGACCATCCACATGTCAATCACTGCATATGCCTCCACCACATTCTTTAAGTATTGTTCTGACACAATCCCATCATCTGACTCCTTTCTGTTGAAATGAGAACAGCAGTAACTCTGCACACACAAATAATGAATTGTACTGCTCAAGTCCTGCACTAGAGCCCCCACCCAACAACACAGTGTTTTCTCCCACACACTCTTCACACAGTTGGTGAACATCCCTGAATTTTGTCTTGGAAAGCTAGGGGGAACAAGGTTTAATTGGTCTGGGAAAGAAAGAGTTTTAAATTCTATACCAAATCATCATATTTTCCACAAAATATTAAGTACCTATGTTTGCACCACAAGGACTTGCTGCTTTTCTTCATCCATGTGAAATGCACAATTAGCCACAACCAACTCAAAGATTAGAAATGTCATTTGGCTTTATTCATGGAATGGCAATGATACATACAATACTAATTCTTTCTATTGGTATTACTAACTTCTTTGAAGTGGAAAGACTAGTACTAAAAAGAATGTCACACCTTTGCTCTTTACTGAATGTTACTTTCAAACAAACAAGAAACAAACATAAAAAGCCACTTACCAGGTCACAGAAAAGCCTATAGTATTTTTCTTACTATCTTCTCAACTCTTAAAAACTTGTAAATAGAGCCCTCCCAAGCCTAGACAGCTTGGTATCCCACACAATTTAGTTTCTAGGCATAACCAGTCTTTGACTGATACACTAAATTCAAGCTGCTTATAAAGTGATTCTGGTTAATGGAAAGGAAGATTATATGACATAAACTAAAATATTTTACAGGGTAGGTGGATGGAAATCAGTGAGTTACTTAGCTCTCATAGTCATCCCGGTCACAGTAGCAGATGACCTTGTCCTTCTCACATCCCAAGTATCAAAAGCGTGCACTTCCTAACACTTTTCTTTAATCTTCTAACTCACAGTCCTGCCATCCTAGTTTTTTTATACTTTCATTTGCCAGTTAGAGCAGAGAGATTACTAGTGACGTATGTGTTCAAGATCAATGTGCCTGTAAGGAGATGGAATTCATATTGATCTTCAGCCATGCAGCACATATGCCTTACTTGTCATAACCCTTTTCCTATAAACAGAAGCACTGCTCCTGCATGCTGAATTTTTTCCTTATTACTGCATCTGTAGTGCTCTTTCCTGCTCCTCCATGTCGTTCTCAGATTGTTCCTAGAGCAGTATGTTATCTTTGCTCCCAGGCTTGAAAACCAAAATCTAATGGCAACAACAACTGGGTCTAGCTTTTCATGGTGGCAAAACAGAACTTTATTGTTGTCCTGAAGATCCAATCTAACTAATTTGTCCTTCCTAATTTAGAACCAGGACAACAACTATTCCTGTAACTTAAGTTCCAGTATCCCTGTACAGACTATTTGACAGCTATACTGGGAAGGCACAAGGCATCACGTTAAGCATATTCTGACCATAGTCTGATGCAAAGAGCATAAAGAGTTATTTGCACACAGACTCATCACAACATTTCCAATAAAATGCTTTACTTTTAGATTATTTGTATTTATTCAGGTTGTAAATAAGTCTGTCCCCCTTGTATACGTGCTCTTCTCCCAAGACATTTATATTTTTTTCCACCATTGATCAAATTTTGATCACATTTCCTCAGACTTCCCAAAGCAGAAGGGACATTTTTTGACAACCTCTACAACTCATGCTCTTCCCAGGAGTTGCTTAGAAGTTAAACCCATACTGCTGGTGTTCTCAGTCCCCTTTTTTCGAATTAGTGCTGCAAAGCTTCCCAAGTCTTGCTGAGCATGTGGTGAGCCACTGGAGAGACACGGCAAGCTGGCAGCTAAGCTTTGTGCAGCATGCAACTCTAGGCGTTCATTATGGATGAACACACACAGTGCTTAAAGAAGCACATAACCCACAAAGATGGTCTGTTTGTCTCACAAACAGTAGTAGCCAGAGAGATCACAAGGACTTAAAAAAACCCAAACAACCAAAAAAAAAGCTGCAGTTTGAAGCTAACCTTTACAATCTAGCAGTCAGACTGCCATGCTGAATACCTGATGTACTCCAAAATCCCCACACCGTGCACAATTCAGAGTAAGAACTTAAAAGCTGAACACCCAACATCCCCGCTCCATGACTCAAATTGCTGGCTGGTTTTGTTGAGGTTTCTTCCCTCCTCGTCAATAGTGCAATTTCAAATAAGCAAAAACCAAAAAAAAAATAAACTCTGACTTTGAAAAGCTGCAGTTTCGTTCTGTGGTTGAACAGGAAAAGTTTGCAGAGTCCGTATTCCATGGATGGGAATGTTATTTCCCCACCCATATAACGTATTGCTCTGATGTATTATAGTAGTGTCTTAAAGCACTACTTTTAGCTAAGCCAGATGTGATGAATACTGAAATAAGTGTATTACCTTATTTGTATCATCTTCTTTGCAGAAAGGTTTATAAAAATTCATGTCAGGACAAGGATTTAGCATTCTTCCTATGAGCATCTGTGATCACATCCCCTACAAGAGCTGACACATCTACTTACATTGATAGCTTTACTTCCAATCATTCTGATTTTCACAGACTTTCAGTAGCTTGTAAAACTGACCCATAATGAGATCTTTTTGCTACGCATCAGATGGAAGCTTTCAGTCTGCATTAATGAACATCTATCCACTCATTTAGGGTACAAAAACAAGAGTTTCCTCTTCTTCCAGAATATTAACTCTTTGTCATCTTTGGAATACTTCTTCCTACCACAAATTACGTATCTTGAAAGCAAAGTAATCCCTTGTATGCAAAGCACTGGCAACAAAACACCAGATATCTCAAAACAAACACCTAGATGGAAACCAAGAGATCCTTAAAGATTATAAATTGGGTTGAACCACACAGATTCAGCCACCTATGTGAGCACAGCACTACTCAGCAACACAAGTCTGCCACCAAGAAAGAATGGATCAATCGAGGAAATAAAACTGAATTTATATGTACAGTCTTGCAACAGCCCAGACCTTTTAAAGTCAGTGCCTCCTGCTATGTTATAGCTATTCTGTAAACACCAAAGAAAGGTTCAAGAATACAAAAGTCCCCTTCCATAGTTTACACTAGTTTAAAAAACAAACACCACCACCAAAACCAACAGAATATAAACTCATTATTCAGAGAAAACTATTTAAAAATGCAAAATTTATTTTCTTAATGCCAGCATATTACGCTCTTAAACAGGCCTCCTCGTTGTCACAGGGCTAGCAGCACCGAGTGTGCAGAGATGCCTTCACACATGGAAGCACATGATGGAAGCACCTGCCCTCACCAAGTTACATGGAAAGAGCATGTCCAGCCAAAGAACAAGGCAGAAAACTGGCACAGCCTGCAGCCACAGGCTTGACAGCACCTCTGGCTACACAGCAACACTGCCAAGACAAAAACTGAGCTATTAATTCCTTATTTTAAAATGTCTAATTTTGGCAATCCAAAGCTAGCTTCTTCATTTTGGTATTTAAATCATTTTCAGCTAGCACATAGTGGGAATAAAGTATTGCTCTCTTCTCAGACTAAAAGTCTAAATATAAAAGAGATCTGTTGTGTGGCATAATAGAGGCTGATCTACCTCCTCAGCAGAACTTCAACTACTTCAAAAACATGAACATTTGCATATGAATCTCTTCAATAGTAATTAAATACCTTTTAAGTTTCTACCACAGCAGCATTAATGAATTGATATCACTGTTAACGTAAACTGGTAAAATGAGACAAAATTAACAGAATAGTCTGTGAAAAAGTAGTCCAGGAACACTCCTGTAGAAATTAAGATAATAAATTAGACAAAAAAATTTCACCTTTTCCCCTTTGCCACTTGATTAACCCATGATTTCTTGTACAAAAGGTATTTACATACACAACAGGACTAACACCACATCCATTATATTCAGAAAAACCAAAGTACATCAGAAAGTAGTTGTCTTGCAAAAGAGTGGACAGGCAGAATTTACAGCAACTACAGCATTTCTCTGAGCAGTCTAAGTAACGACATTCAGAATGTCATCCACCACACAGTGGGATGAGCTATTGCACTAATAGCAAGAGTTTAGCACAAGAAATCTGCCCAGGAGAGGGTTTATCAAGTCTCTCATCTCTTCCTATAATGCATCCAGCAGTTTCTTCATAGGACTTGACCTTTCATCAAGTATTTAAATTCCTGCTTGCATCATATCACCAGACATCTCACTCGTCAGACACAATGCCCTAAGAATAAAGTAGTGTGCTGCTTTACCATGCAGCAGAAAAAGGGATACAAGCAAAGACATTGAGTACAACCTAGCATCTCAGCTCTCACAGCAGCCAAGGACTCCTAAATTTTAAATGATGAGTGTATCCATGTGAATATAATATGAAAAAATACTACAGAAGCAAATTATTGATGTTTATTTTCAAAATGGGTTTCTATTTATTTTCCAAACTCCAATTCAGAATTATCTTGCACCTTAAGAAAAAAAAAGAAAGAAAAAGGAACAGGTAGCAGTTAGAAGCTTTCTTAATTACCAGGTTTCTTGTTTAATTTTGGGCATCGATGACGAAAAAAAAAAGCCCCAAGACTAAGCAATATGCTTCCCTGCTGAAAGGCAGTACTAAAGATGAGTGCCATAAATTAATATTCTCCTCCTTTATAAGAAATGCAAAAAAATTGTACTCCCTCCCCAATTTCAGTGCACACATCGGCTCCCTCCACTGACAGAAGAAAGAAGAGGTGGTACTGCTGACCTCAGACTCTAGTCACAGTACATCTTCATTGCACTACAGCAGTTAAAGAAAACACAGACTGCTAAAATAGCCTTTGGAAAAACATCTTAGCATATGGAGCTTGTCTGGCATAGGCTTGACTGAACATCCACTGCAGAAGGTGCCTATGGCAGGAGTACAGAGTATTCTAGACAACCTTTTGAG
>VWZK01008353.1:95212-160439 GCA_013396935.1 Baryphthengus martii | reverse complement strand
CCACGGAAGCGCCACTTTTGGTGGACTCGGTGGCGCCGAGCCGCGGGGGTCGAGCCCGGCACGCCGTACACCGCGCGCGTCGGCCTCCGTTTCGTGAGATCTCTCTGCGGCAGAAGAGCTGAAACTACCGTGAGGGAAAACTAGTGTAGCTCCTTTGCGGTACCTGGTGTCTGCTGTGGCCGGCAGCTCTGGGACATCCCAGCTCTGAGAAGGAACGCGGGTGTCCCTCCAAAGACCGACTCTGACCAGGGTGCGGGGCTGAGGTGGCGTGGCCGGGGATGGAGCAGTTCTGAAGTGCCAACACATTAACAAAGCCCAAAAGCGATAAAGCACTGAGATACGTGCTCTTATATCAACAGAATGCATTTGTTACATAAAATCATTTTCCTTTCCCTTTAAACAGAATGGGGGAAGAGAGGCTTAAAATATAACTCAAATGGCTTAAAACGTAGCTCATACTTCCAGTGCTCATTACCAGAATTATACATTCCGTGTCTGGCTGTACAGTACGATAGATGCAATTTTTTTCCTACTTCCTGCAAAACAACATTTGCTTATTCAACTGCCTTTTAGCAATGGGTATAATCATAATCCCAAGTGACATATGCAGTGAGAGCAACTGACTACTTTCTCTCTCTCCAGCACTTTATTTCTAGAGATGCTGTGTTTAATTAGCTCCACAGTAGTCAGAGGAGCAAACAGGTCACCTCTATGTCAAATCTCTGATAGTTATCTTCCTCACCACCACCCCCATCCCCATGGTTTACTTTACGCTTTTGCTTTTGTTTTGCATGCTGTAAGTAAGGTCATTAGCGTCAGATAAGTTGGAGGGGGTTGTGTTATGTTCCTGAATATCTGCACTTTAGGGAAGACGGTGAAATAACCTCTGAATTGCAGCATTCAGCCTCTGTGTGAGGGAGGGAACATTTCACCCAAATTCTATATTCAAACTGAACATCACTAGAATTCTCTTAACAGATGATGTTGTAAGTGTTGCAAAACACTGAGAGTTAGGAACAAATATGAATTTTATTTTTGTCTGGATTTGAAAATCTGTAGGGTTACCCAAAGCCTCTCTTACACCAACTCATCTTTTTTCTCTTTCTGCAGATAGACATTTATTTTTTTTGCCACATCCTGTAAGAATCTGTCACTAGCATTCCAGCAGTGCTATAAGACTACACCAAAATCTATGGTCTTTAAAACAGACCTGCCACCAATGTTGAGTCATAGGGAAATATATACAAGAGGCAATTACATGCAGAGTACTGTCCTTTTCTACTCTGTCTGTAACAGAGCAAACAGGCAGGCAGAGAACGGGAACAGGACACATTTCCAAATTTAAGCTGTGCATAAGCCACAGAAGTGCTTACTTCTATGAGAAGGAGTTTGCAATTGCTGACATTGTGGCAAGGCCCAAGTGACTCAAATTCAATCTGGAAGATGACCAGGGTCATGCCTCTTTGCCTGTGTTTCTACCACCGAGTTTTGAAAATTAGATAGCAATCCTTTTGGCAGTCCTCTTGTACAGTAGGGATCCACCTGCAAAGCTATTTCTTCTTTGAAATCAGCTGTTTCTCTTGAAAGAAAAGCAGTATTTTATAGCACTTGCAAGTCACTGATGTCTTTTTCAATTTCAGTATTCTTTGATCATCAGTACAGACCGTGATAGATACATCCCACATGTTATATCTGTAATTTCACTACCACTATATTATGCAGAAGTTTTGTTAAGTATTTTTAAAAGAAGCTGAGAAAGGTATACAAATATTTCCTATTCTATATGCTTTCTAAAATAGATTTCAAGATTTGACAGTCTTAGAAATAAACAACTAACCTCAGCTGCTGTTGCAGACAGGTCTCCACTGACTTCAAGACAAGCACGTTAATTTCTGCGAGCTGGCTCTGGCCTATGTATCTCTATTTATCCATTGAACAGTAACTGTACAGGCCATAGCAAATTGTGAACTGCTACTGCAGTGCCTAATATGCCTCATTTAGTAGGTGAAGTGCTGGGGTCTGAACCCCAAGCCCTGAAGTGAACTTGACACCTGGATGAATTTCACAACCAGGTAAAAGGGGCTAAGGCTGCCCAGGTGCCTCCTGTTGTAATCAAGGGCAAGACTGGGTTGGCCTCTGTGTTTGCCACCAAGATGATCTTTTAGCTCCACTGCTGGCTGCCACCCAGTAGGCATTGAGTGGTGGGGACACATGCCATACTAGACCTTGATATGAGGGTTGGGCCCCCTCTGTTGTGAGAGGGCCATCCAGGAGGGGAGGCCAGGCCAAGCACACCCTGAAATGATGAGAAACAGCTGCCATTTAGGTGGTGATCAGAGGGTGTAGATAAAAGGCCAATAGAGCTCCTTATTGGGATCTGCTGCTGGTGTTGGGACTTGCTGCTGCTGGAGGCGTTTGTGAGTAGTTTTGTGGAGTCAAGGATAATGGATTGGGTAATGCATCTTTCTGATATTTGTCTGGTTGGTTTGTGCCTGGCTATTTTGGGATATGGGGCATGGTTGATAACTCCTTATGTTGCTGTGTTTTTGGTGCAGTGTGCCTTTTCTTCTGTTGTGTCACCTACAGCGAATGGGTTTATTGCTTCTTTTGTTCCCCCTATGATTGGCCACGCTATATTTTTTATGGGGTCCATTGAAATAGATAATAAAATCTGCATGAGTTTGTATGTTTTCTGCTGATGGCTGTCTCCTTTTTGTTGGGCAATGTAGTTAGCAAAACAGTAGGTTGTATCTGAAATATTTTCACAAAATGTAGTGAAAATTTCCTCTCAGATGATGCTATGACCATTTTATAAGCTATTCAGTGAACTATCTCCTGCAAAATTTCCTGGGCTTGGGTTTTTTTGTTTTCCTATCAAGAAAGGTCAGTCTTTCTGCATTGTTTTAACTTACCATCTGACTCCTTGTTTTCCATCTCTTTGAAGCTATGTTTTTTTCCTACTGTCATAAAACTCACATTTCTATTTTATTTAATAATGAAAAATGTAAGTTTTTTGTCTTCATTGTTTGGCAATAAGAACCATCACATTTTTTTCCTGTAAAAGTTGCTCATTACAATATGGTTGTGGTGCTTCTTGCCTGAAGGAGATCTAATGCATAGTGAATCTGAGAAAAGCTGTATAGGACTGCTAGTATATCTGCCCAGCCACTATAATCGGGACCTAAGGATGATCAGCACGCAAGGACTCTAGCCTCTTCCAACATACTGACATTTATGTATAAGACAAACGAAGACCTCAGCACCCAGGGACTTCTTTAAGATTCAGAATTCAAGGAAAGACCAAGCTCAATACATTCACATCTGCAGACACCTTGCCAACCTTTCTTAATGCCAGCAGTTTAAGTGGTGACATTTTTAAACATAAAATGCATACTACCTACAAGCTTGGTGGGGTCAAACAGTTTCAGCAGCTGTTTAACACTTCTCATCTTAAGCTCCAGCTACAACCAGAAACATTCAGTATTTAATTCTTGCTATTTCTAACATTTTTGAGATGATGTTCTACATTATGTGTACTTAACCTTCCACTCTGCAAATGATTTACTTCTTGGCAGGCCCATTTATAAAAAATACTTTAAAAGTGTAAGTTTGTTATTCTGTTTTTTTTACTGTTCTGTTTAGAAGTGATCCAATAGGAAACATGTTTTTTTTTCCCTCTAAAGAATGAAATTAAAAGTAAGACACAAATTGTATTAAATTGAATATCCAAGGCTCTCATTCTTACTACAGTATGCTTGCAAGTTAAGCTACAACCATTGTCAAAATTTGTGGAGTCCTTCTGAATTTCATCTACAAGGTACGTTTTCTACATGGGAGCAAAAGCTAAGCAACTTGCTGTCACTTGCCACAGAAGACTAACATGGTGCAGTAGCCCAAGCATTAAACCAGGACCCGGAAAGACAGTGCTTCCTTCCTGTCTATTTCCCAATGATTTGCAAGCACAAATAACTCTTACTTCTACTGGAATTCCCCAGGGCAGTGTGGTGAAGTCTGATCTAGAAAGAGAGACAAGTAAGTGGGCAGAGACTGCAAAAACACTTAGGGACATAGGGCCCTCTCCCTCTGCCCCAGCCCATATCGAGCTAGTTAAAAAAAATATGAGAATACCAGCATATGTTTTGGTCAATTTATAGAAAGTTCACATTACATGTAGGCACTGTCTGGATGTCCTCTTCTCTCACACTCATGTGAAATTACTTTATTTACTCCTTAGTCTAGAAAGACACTTCTCTCATAACCTAAAGCTCTGGAAATTGGCCCTGATTGCTCAAAATCAGCTTAAATTACATACTAATGAACTGTCGACAATCCAGGAAAGGGCAGAAGAGAAGTATCAAGATGCTGAAGTGGTGTGTGATGTAACTCTCTTTAGGGCACAGGAGTGGAAATGAATGAAGAAGAGAGCAGTGCTCTGCCAAGCACTCCTTCTGTTAGGAAATGGGGTCAGGGCTTATTGTACTGCATTCCTATACAGTGCCTCACATAAAATTCACTGGCCTGAGGTTAGGAATCTCAGCAGTGCTGAATTTTTTTTTTTAAAATGGGGTTTTTTTTCATTATGTTATAGAACCGGAGATGAAAGATAGTCATGATTTCATAGAATCATCCTTAGTCTTACAAATATAGCTCTAGCTGAGCCCCAGACCAGGGAGATGAGCAGTGTATCATCTTTTACAGATTCTTGTAATTATAAACCACTGCGATCATGTAGCCCAATTTCCATAACAAAAAAAAGCTACTACTCATTGCCATATCAATAGCACCTGTCCATAACTTCTGATCTTAAGTTAAGCAATAATATTTTTTTCAGTGGATAATTGACCTCAGCATATCAGGATGGGATAGAAAACTGGTCAAGATCGCTATGATGTTGTATTTCAAGACATAGATAATAAAGCTCAGATCTTGAGCACATGTGTTAATGTTGTACTTTACCAAATGAAAAAAAGAGGAGTGGATGCTTTCAAAATATATTTCATTCTTTGAATTTTCCTTCTCTCTTAGACAGACTTATCTGAGCCTGTTTGAACAGGAAAAAAAAAAAAGGGAACAAAGCTTCCTGAGGCAAGGATCCCTGCAGAGACAAGGCGATTATGAAAAAAAAATCGAGTGGAAAATAAAAATAATGAAAAGAGATTAAAGTAGTTACTTCAAACAAATTATTCAAATCATATTAAGGCCTGATCCTACAACTTCTCACCTGCAGTAGGTTTTTGTGCTTTACATTAATTTGCAGGCATGCATAAGACAGTGGATTTAGGCATTCAGAAAATTTCTTCTCTTATCCCCACAGTAAATATCTGGAAATGGTAGAGAGAGAACAGAGAGCATCAATATCATAACTAAACATTTCCATGTATGGGATAAAACTTGTAGTTAAGTTTTTGTTTTAATCAATTGCATTTATTAATGAATACTGTTCATATATAGATATATCTATCTATAAAATCACAAATGCATGCTGTTTCCTTCCTTTCTTTTTAGTAAGATACCTATGAGCAAGTTTTTTGACATGCATATGTTATAGCAGGTGGCAAATACTATCCCCACACTTCTAACAGTTATAGAAAGGAAACAAAATCATACGTACATCAAACTGTTTTATTTTAAACATGAAGTTAATGAAAAAACTAGTAAAATTAATCTGTTGCCTCTTTTGAGCAATGGAAAATACTATCTCCCATCCAGTTGTGTGAAAAATGCAGAACTATTGAGTTCTGCATTGTTAAAATGAATGTAAAAGAAGTGCAGTGAACAGTGAATTCCTTCATATAGAACAAAATTGCCATTAAACAAAATAAAACTGCGTCTGAAATCAGGGCAACATCCCAAAAAGCAAAAGTAGCTGCCTTGAAACTCATTGTTAAAGAAAACCAGAGATGTATAAGATTGCCTATAAGTTCTGGAAAAATCATATTTAAAAAAAAAAAAATAGCATGCTAATGCAGTTTTTTAATATCTAGGGCTACTTGAAGCATTTGAATAATCTTTCTGCTTCACATTTTATTAATGTAAAAGCTCTTGGAAGGATAAAAATGTTTTGAAGTGCTGTTTTCATAAAATGTAAGTCTGGTTGATTGACCTAGAGGAATCTGTTATATTCTATATAAAATATAACAGAATTTCACTAAAGGACTCTTGAATTAACATGAAGTTGAATGTTCACTGCAATACAGTACTTAATTTTTTTAAGATACAGATGGAATAGGCTGAAATTTAAGCAATTAAGACCTTTCCCAAGGACTACAATTAATGCATAAAACACAGTGACTGACCATACTCTGTGCTTCTGTGGACACCCAAATTAGATCTGGCAAGATATCTGTGGTGGCTGAATGGATTTCATTTCATCAGCCTCTCTACTCTCAGCCATGTTGAGCAGACTAGTAGGTAAGTTACACAGAGACCCAGTCAGGTCATACTAACACTCTTGCATCTGGCTGAGAAGGCGGATAGGACACTTTGGCAATGGAAGTGGAAAATAGGCAAAAGCAGGCTTCTGATGCCCAGAAACATGGGAATACTGCTCCAGGTATCAAAATTAATCTGCTGTAAAACTTCATTGACATCTATAAATCTCCAGCAGTGGAGTGTGATGTGGTTCAGAGTGTTCCTTTCCCCAAACAACAAAAGTTTGGTAGAAACAGTCTATGATGCACTAGACTGGCAATATTAGAGGACTTTGTATTTTTATTGGCTCAACAAACAAAAGATTTCTTTTGAATTTCATGGGAGCTCTGGATTATCAGTCCAAAGCTGAGTTAAATTAGAAGTGATTGGGAGCTGTTACCATCTGTTGACTGTGTGGTGGCTTGTGCTACATGAGTTAATATATTTTAGCAGACAGATGGGCAGAAATGTGCAGGCCTTAGTCATTTAGCACTCTTGTTAGCAATCTGAATAGAGAGATTAGGAACATGGAAGGCATAGGAATGGATTTCTTTTTAATTCCATGACAAAGTCCCCTGCATCACGCTTCTGGACTTTTTCAAGGATTTTTCTACAATTGTTTCCTCTGTTGTATATAGCGTGTGGTTAAGAAGCGAATTGTTTTCTCCAGGTGCTGTCAATTTTAGTCCTTTCTTTTGCTCTAAAATAAAATCTAAACAAAAACCAACAAAACAACAAACAACAAAACACATTTCTGTTCATGCCTTCAGGTGTTAAAACCCACGCAATTTTTTTTTCATGGACTGAATGTCACAGCAGTTAAATGATGATGTGAAAAAACACTGCCATATCAGTTATGATTTAATTCCCTCTCTCTTCATTGTTTTTCTTCCTACCCAACACAGCTTTCCAGGTCTAAAGTCACCGATTCTCCTATAATGCAAAAATCCCCAAACTGTATTGATAAAGTATTGTTTAATGGACAACACTGAAAATTAATATTTTTTTGTAAAGACTGCTTCATTGTAAGGAACATTCTATCTTACTTGCCACTCAGAAAAAATCCCTTTACTATACTAGATAGTCTAATGAAAAGGAACTGTTTTAAGCAAGAAAAGAGGAAAACGGAATAGAGCACTGCACAGGGATTAAGGAGGCACCAATGCAGTTTTGTAGTGAACCTCAGCTTTTGTGTGCTTCGCTGTTTCCCCACCTACAACTGGCAATCATTAATCCACACAAGCTATCATCAAAATCCCAGAGCCAGTATCTTTGGAGTTTTCAAATACCTCTTTCTTATGCTACTTGTATTTCTTCATTCTTCAAATTAGACAGTCAGACTTCCAGAAATATATATATATTTTCATTTTAAAAAAAACTCCATCAGAGAAACGTCAAGGTTATGAAATCAGTCACTCATTATTACAAAGTGACAACATAAAGGCTTCACATGCCCTTTGCATAGCCATATTTTTTAATCAAGTCCAGCTTTCCTGGATCCTGTGTCTATACTTAAAGACCAGAAAATGTGATCTTTTCCTGAAATAATCTTCATTACTCATTCTGAAAGTGTATATAGTAGTTATACCAAAATCCAAACATGATAAGAGTCATTGGAGGCTTCAGCACTATGCATAAAAAAAGGGCACAGCTTCAATAGCTCCTTACAAAATTTCCACATGGAAATTGGCTCTGCATTTCTGACAAACACAACTCTCAGCGCAGTGCAATGAGAAAACATGCCATGTAACCAATGTACCAGACCTTAGAACTAGAGCTACGGAAACTTTTAATGTATCTAAAAATAAAAGATATTTTTCATGTTGTAATTCTGAGATGAATAGGTTTTACTGAATGACCAGCATAAATAATTCATAAAACATCCCTTGTCTACCAATTAAGGTAATACGAAATAATCCGCAAATTTTAAAACTGACAGAAGACCCTTGGCTAATGGCATTAAAGTCCCTCTGAAGCCTATTCTGCTTTCTGGGTGGTAGGCGACAGAAAGCAGATTAGGATGAACTTTAGGAGAACAGGGTGCAAGGGTTGGCTTAATAGATTTAAAAGGTGCATAGCTCTATAGTGAATGCTGCCTGACTCTGGTGAGACTAACTGCACATGTTCAAGAAAGTAAAACATGAAATAGCACTCATGCAGGCAACAGATGAATGAACTAATGCCCCATCATGCTCAGAGCTCATGAGCTAACCATCTTTCATCTGAAATCTGAAACAAAAGCACAGAATGGTTATGCTTTTTAATCTCTATAGTACTTGTCTTTAAAGGAAAGCTTTAGCCCATAAAGCTCAAACCAGATTCCACTTCGGGTAATTATATTCTGCCTACAGTAATTTTGTTCCCTTTGCAGTTTCACATGAAACCGATGCCCACCCACTTACTACACTGAACTATTTTATTGATGTGTAATTGCTGTGAGTAGCTGAAATGTTGCTGGAGTGGGAGAAGAAACCTGGGGCCAGAGACAGCTGCCACACAGTGTCTGCATGGTGGCAAACCATTCCCAGCCAACTGACCTGGAGTCTGTACTATGGCAGGACGCACTGCTGAATGTAACTGCAGGGTTATAGTACCTGAGCCCACAAGAAGTCTTCCTTGGAGATAATTCAGCTTATCAGTATCTCACTAAGTGTTGTGAGATCGTACAGAAAGAAAGGCACTATGTACAAAGTGTAAGGGGGCCAGTAGTTACTCATTAAATGTAGCAACAGACTCCTTTGTTGTACAGAGCAGTAAGACACGTGGCACTAACTGCACAGAAAGCTTGAAAATCCACCAAAATGGCAGTGCCTTCTCTGTTCTTAATGCGAGCTTCCATTGTCATTAAAGGCTTAGACCAGCAGCAATTCAAGTTAATGAATGTTTTTCCATGGGCTTTAGCAGTTATCAGAGCAACCTTAAGCACTGTCATTCTGCCTCATGAATTTAGTATAGTCTGAAAAAGGCTCAGATGAAGCATTACATCAAAATGCAATTCAGACAGTGTCTTAAACATAAGCACTGAAAGAATGTTGCCATTCTGCTTTAGCTGTGGAAACTGACTGGACAGTCTAAGTATGGTTTAATAGAACTGTATGTGCAATGAGAAACGTTTCTATGTTCCACAAAGAAAGAAATAGTACCTGTTCGGCAGACATTTCCTAAGTCAGGGGATATTTAAATGTCATAAAGAAAGAGAAGGAATCTTTCCGAAAATGATTGGATGCCTATAATAAGGACTCCCTTAATATCACTTTGTAAAATGCAGCAATGACTGGCCTCTTGCAAGGTAACCCATGGGCTCCTTGCAGTGCTTTTCTGAACAGCATTGGGACACAAATCCTGTAAAGGATCCACATTTTAAGGACACACTGAATGCATCGGCTCACTCACCATTACATCTAACTCAATAATTCCGACCTCCTCCTCCTTTTCATGTTCCTCAATAGATTATGTCAACTCTCTCAACAGACTTCTATCTTGCTTTTACAACTCCAGTTGTTGCATAGAGTCCGGTCTACCTAACTACTAGTTACTCATAAAAAATGCTCTGTGCTGTCTCTCACTAAGCAATGGCTTTTTTACTTTATCCTTAAAAAACACTGTAAGTTTTTGCCTACAATTATTTAAATAAATATATGTTAAAATCTTGAATTTCATCATTATCTATCTGCAACTAATTTTCTACAATTAAAATATTTTCCTTTCTCTGTTCATTATGTCCAGTTAGCTACATCTGACCAATTGTAATATTCCCATTTGTTCCTTGTTGGTTTTGGTGCTTGCTGCAAACTGAGGCTAGCTGAGTACTCTATATGTAAATAGCCTGACTGAATTCAGTGGGGCCCGAGTACTCACACATAACCCCATGGTTTAGCACCTCCTCGGTCTGAGTGCTCTTCCTGTACATATTCAATAACGGTTTTCATTAGTTTTTGTCCTAAGATATTTTTGCTGCTGATGAACACAGGTCTACATCTGTCTACTGTGTCGATGAGATCTAAGAATAAAATCTAATTTTAGTAGTACAAGATAACAAGAGACAGAAATCAGCTAAAGCTGAATAAGAAGCTGAGTAGTAGATACAAGTAAAAAAAAAAAGGGATTTAAAAAAGAGAATCTCATGAATTAGATCTATGTTATTTCAGCAGCTGTCTCCATTTTACCACCATGAATATTGAAACAATCACAAAAACTGAAGTCAAGAATTTTTGTTAAATAATACCTATCACAAGTCACTAAATATTATTCCAATATAACTAATAGCCATTATAAGACATTATGAAGTCCCTGTATAGACTTTTTTTTTGTTCGCATTAGCGTCCATCCTAGCACACTTATGTGCAAAGCCCTTCTATGTCACTTGGAACCCCCAAGCCAGGTTAACCACCTCTGCTGCCTCTTTTTCCCCAGTCATTCCTTAGCAGCTGAGACTGTCCTCTCACTGATACCCATTTATCTCTGCCCATGGCTGAACACGCACTGAATATTTAAGTGAAATGATCTGATGGAAAACAAACAAGATACTTGGCGAAAGTATCGAAAAACCATTCCACAGGTCCCCTAGTACACAGCCATGCAGCCAAGTGAGTCAGTCCAGCTTAGGAGGTGGTAGGAAATAAGCAAGAACTTCTTTAACCATCTCTGCCCTAAGGGATTCACAACATCGAGGTCCAGTCAGAGCCTTTCCTAGACCTTCCTAGTCCTCTGTGCCCATTCCGCATTTGTCACAGGGCTACATCCTGATGAAACTGTAGCATCAGATCAAATGGGAAACTGAGAGCCGAACCATGATAAAGGAAAACGGGTATGATTTGACATTGTTTTCTTTCTGCAGGGAAAGAATGGTATTCTGTGAGAAATGTGACTCCTAACAAATTAACACAAACCCTCCTTTGGTCTGCTTTTCAAACCGAGGGCTTTGACACATAAACAAGCTGTTGCAGAGGAACAACGCAGCACAATTGAGCTGCAAAGCAGCAACTTTCCGTTTATTGTGAGTCAATGGACAGTATTTTTTTTTCTTCCTTCATTTCTCTCCTTTCAGATTTCATCTAAATCACCAACTGGCTTCTTTCGCTTTTCCTATTTCTGGTCCCGCTTCCTTTTCAAGGCTGTTAATATTCAGAGTAGCTGATCTGTTCGTCTGCCTTGCAGTGGGACTTCAATGTTGACTGCTGGGCCACATTACTGCTGGCCTTTTAAATTACATGGGGCTCTGGGGCTGTGTGGAAAAAATGCGCATCTCCCATGATTAACTTTCACAGTAGCTAAGAGCCTGTATTAAATTGGTCCATTTGTTACTTTAAGTTTTGCATATGCCTTTAGCTAGAACTGCTTATAGATTCTTGTGATGTGGCAGTAACAGACAGGGAGGTGATTTGTTTTTCTACTTCTTTAAATGGTTTTAAATGAAGCTTTTTGTCCACAGGCACCAATAGTATGTAATGTATAGGAGCCTCCTCATTTCCCAGCTGTTTCTCTCCAGGCTCTATGGCCTGAGCTCCGAAGATGCGTCTCGGTACCCATAAGCTGATGGACAGTCAGCAGCTAATAGAATTTGAAGACAGAATATACATGTATTTCTGAAATACATTGTGAATATAAACTCCATTTAAGCTTCTTAGAGCTTTCAACATCTGTTCTGTTGAATGACATTTTCCCTGATGCTGTGTGTTTCACAAATAAATCCCTGAGTAGGTTATTAATGTAGAAGTGTAAGTGATGTCTTTAAATGCTGATTGTGTACTTTAAAGTCATACTTATATGAAGCTTCTGTATTTTAAGACCGCTAAGAATATTTTGTGATTCTTCCTTACCTGAAAAAAACAAGCCTATCCCTTTTTTTGTTCATTTCCTGACCTCAATCATTTTTGCTACTGTAAAGTGCTTCCAAGAAAAATCCTGAACTCACTGAACACACGGAAAAATTATATTGACTCTAGCATGGCCAGGGTTTCAGGCTTGATCTCTGGATTACTTGTGACATAATAATTTCACAGGCAATAATTGGATAAGCATCCACATTGGATAAGCATTAGACACATACGTTATGTTTGTGATCCATGTTAATTCTTAGAAAAGAGACACAATGTCTGTATTGAGTTTGCATGGCAAGGTTTTTGTAGTGGGAGGGCTGCAGGGGTGGCTTCTGTGAGAAGCTGCTAGAAGCTTCCTCAATGTCCAACAGAGCCAGTGCCAGCCAGCTCCAAGATGGGCCCACTGCTGGCCAAGGCTGAGCTCATCAGCAATGGTGGCAGCACCTCTGTGATAACACTATTTAAGAAGGAGGGGGGAAAAAAGCACAACAAATTGCAGCTGGAGAGAGGACTGAGAATATGTGGTAGAAGCAACTCTACAGACACCAAGGTCAGAGAATAAAGAGGAGTAGGAGACGCACCAAGCACTGGAGAAGAGATTGCCCTGCAGCCCGTGGTTAAGACCGTGGTGAGGAGGCTGTGTCCTTGCAGCCCATGGAGGTCCATGGTGGAGAAGATATCCACCTGTAGCCCATGAAGGACCCCATGTTGGAGCAGGTGGATGAGCCCAAAGGAGGCTGTGACCTTGTGAGAAGCCTGCACTGGGGCAGGCCACTGGCATGACCTGTGGAGAGAGGAGCTCATGCTGGAGCGGGTTTGCTGGCAGGACTTGTGAGCCTGCAGGGGACTCATGGTGGAAAGAAGTCCATGAAGGACTACACCCTGTGGAAAGGACCCACGCTGGAGCAGTTCATGAAGAATTGCAGACTAGGGTAAGGATTCACAGTGGAAAAGTTCATGGAGAATTTCCTCCCATGGGAGGGACTTCACTGTGGAGCAGAGAAATAGCGTGAGGAGTCCTCTCCCTCAGAAGCATAAACGATATGTAATTAACTGACCGTAACCCCCATTCCCTGACCCCCTGTGCCACTGAGGGGGAGGAGGTGGAAAAGTCAGGAAAAAAGTTGAGCCTGGGAAGAACAGAGAAGTGGGGGGAAGGTGCTCTTAAGATTTAATTTTTATTTCTCATTATCCTACTCTGATGATGATAAATAAAAAGGGTGATGAGTTAAACAGTATTTTTTAAGTTTATTTTTCCTCCCAAGATGAGTCTGTTTTGCCTATGATGGTAATTGGTGAGTGATCTCTCACTGTCCTTATCTCAAGCCACAAGACTTTCTTTATATTTTCGCTTCCCATCCAACTGAGAATGGGAGAGAGAGAGCAGCTTTGGTGAGTACCTGGCATACAGCCAAGGTCAACTGAACATGTCAATAAAAAAAAACCTGTTTGTGAAAAAGGAGCTAAGGACACAATTCAGAAAAACATCTTCCCATCAGAAGATTTTTTTTCTGCTGATCACTTACATTTAGACTCTGCCACCAATGCATTCAGGCCTTCTCATAGGACATTTTTCTGGCTCACTATTTTTGACTGACACGTGTGCCTACAGGCCTTAAAACAAGTTTGTGTCTGCCCATTTTTTGAGCAGCAGCTGTTTGAAGAGATCTAAGAAATTTATCCAAAAAATGGATCTAGTGTTCGTTCACCCACAGGTTTACAGCAAGCAACAACTGCAGCCCAGATCACAAAGGACTGAATAAATTTGCTCTTAGGTAAATTTTGGTCTGCTGATGAGAGTCAGAGAGTGGCTGGTTTGAATAGGGTGTTCCTACGGGGCAGGCTGGGACAGGCCAGCTGCCTTGGCACTGGGATGAACACGAAAACTGAGGAATGGAACTCAGAGTTAGGAAGCGAGGCATGGAAAGGAAGAGGTATTTGCCTCTCTTCTATCACAACTCAAGCATTTTGATACTCTTGTCTTCTGCTTTTACAACAAAGAGTAGCCTTTTCCTAGATATGTTTCACCAAATTCACATTATTTTTATTTCCATCTCTTTAACATTGTCCGTTTACAGCAGCAGGAGTTTAGGGTTGTGCTTGATTCCTATTGAACAACTTTGAGGTACTTTAAAATGTTTCTGCCAGCCCTGGTGTGTGACTCAGCATAGCACACAACAACTCACATCTGTAGCTGCCAGTGCTCTCCTTACAGATAAAAGCAGTCACTGCCAGTAGGAGGTGTTTTATCCCTCACAGCATCAGCAATGTATTTATGCAGGAATTATACATACAAGCTCTATCAAGTACCCACAAAACTGGAGATTGTAACAGAATCTTTAGGGTCACAAACATGAGCTTTTCTTCACAGCTGGGGAGCTACAAAGTAACCTTTAAAAATAAGTGCGTAAATGTTAACTGTTTGACCGTAAGGTCATTTTTTCAGATGCTGAAGCTTGGAGTACAGCATCAAATATTATGAGCTTCATGATAAAAATGCAAGACTTGGCAACACTGGAATTGTGGCAGCCCATTAAATTGCAGCATTTTGTGATCAGGCATCTGGCATTTTTAAATATCCCACCCGCAGGCCCTGAACACTTAAACCCCAGCGGCATCCCGCAGACATGGAAGGGACTCTGCCCAGGCAGGGTAGCCTGCCTGCATAGATCGCGTTGCACGAGCAGGGTAATGCTGAGGAAGGAGGTTAAATTAACTGGCTTGGACAGAGGCTGTGCCAGCACTGCTACTGTATGACCCAGCCAGCATATGTCAGATCAAGACAGTATTGGTCACGGAGCCACAAGGCCAGCTGCTCTGCATTCAGCTCCATTTTACAAGGATTAACTGCCCAGGATTATCGGAATGGCTCTTTATAGGTATGTACTCACTAAATTGCAGCTCAAATGCTGTTAACATTTGGCTTCCTAGCTTGTGTGTTTGTCAAAAAGCATCTTCATTAGAGAATCTAAAAGCAAAACCAGAATCTACAGAACTGGGGAATTTGACAGAAAATCCAGAGAAATTTTAAGATATAAGGAGACTGAAATCAGCCAAATTTTAGTAACAGAAACTGTTCTTTGTGTATTTTTGAAAAGCTATAAATGCTTATCGCAAGAAGCCTTTTAATTTGTTTTTTATTCTTTGGCGATTTTCACAACAGAGAAATGTAAGGTTTGAAACGGTGCGTGCATGTGCTTATAGAAGATGAGATGCTCAGTCAGTACAAACCCCTGACGTCAGTGGATCTCTGCTGATACACCCCAGCTAAATGTCTGCTCTAATATGTCTCCACACTGTGTGAGGGGGCTGCTTTTCACTGTCTGACCACAAATGCCTACAGTTGCCATGTGATGGCCTCCCAGTGCCATTGAGGTACCCTTTCTGCACCTGTTCAGGCTCTTTCTATTAACCCTTTCATTAGTACAATGATGGTCAGATTGTTACAGTGTTCAGGGCAAGAATTCAGTGGAGCTTTAAGTGGTTTAACCAGTTACAGACATAGAAGAGAGGTAAAATAATATTTTGCGCTCTCTGAGTTCAGGTCATTGGCAACCACTTGGAGTTTAAGAATCTTTTCTTCCAAAACAGTTTGTTCTCTAAGATATTTTATCATGAGGTTTCCCTGACGTACATGGTAGTGGCTTCTTCTGAAGGAAGGATAACAAACTCACTAGACCTCCAAGTATGATCTAACCCAACAGTTCTGACCTTTCTGTCAAATACTGAGCAGTGCAGAGCACAAAATATGTCCAGTTACCTCTCTTCTGGTCGTTTATTTTTACTAATGGATCCTGGAGATAATTAATACTTTAGCTCCTGTTATAATAGATAAATGTTCTACAATAATGCCTCTCACTAAGAAAACATAATTTTAACTATGTAAGAGATTAAAAATAACTGGAGAAATATTGTGACAGATGGTGCCACTCATGCTGCCTTAACATTTGGGCATGTTCTGTTTAATCTTTCTTTCATTCTCCTGATTCAGAACAGAAAATCCAATTAAATTAAGCATGTTGCATCATTTCTGACATTTTTTTTCTTGTTTTGTTCCTTCTTTGATGATGAAACCAGTGTGAATGTAATGCCCAGTTTAGATGAGGAATAGGAGGCCAGGGAAGTAATGTACTATGAGCAGACATAATGAAGGTTTTTCTGCAACATTGTGAATTACTGCAGAGGGGGCAGCAAGTACTTCAGGGTCTTTTTTTTCAGTCCTCTACCTCTTGAGGAAATGCAGTGAGTTGTGTTAAGTTTGTGCTGATTTTTCTTAGGAAATATGGCTAAGATTTCCTGGCGGGGGGCTGGGGGGAAGAGCTACATGACACTGAATTTACATAATAATTTCCTGTGGTTTTCCCCATTTTGGAGGTCTTATGCCTGCCTCTTTGGAAAGCAGAGGAGATGATAGCCAATTTCTAAATTTCTATACAAGATGAATTAAGCACAAACAGAAGGGGAGTCTCAGGTGTATTGTCAGTAGAAATGTTTTGACCACATCTGTCACAGGACTCAAGTAGACATAAGTGTGTACATCCACCTTAAAATATTGCCTTTTCCCTTTCCTCTTTTCAACCCAATTTTCACTTTCTGCTGAACGAAGGAGAACATATCACAAAGCTCCATTTCGGTGTGCTACAGCTCTCGTTGTTACTGGGTCTAGACACAGGGTCTTAGCCTCAGAAATGTCTGCATTTCACAGGAGTTAGACTACAACAGAGAAGCACCAAAGGTTGTAAGGACGCTGCAGCCACCACCAATCTGCCTTTGGTCACTGCTCAGGTGTCAGCCAGGGGTAAGCAACCCCAAGAAGCTCTTACAGCTCTTAGGAGAAACTCATCCTCTCAGTCTTTTTAATCAATTCCTATTTCAGGCTCAAAATTTTAACTAATATGGGACTGTATCAGAGTCATCTTTTGGCAGTGCTTAGTTATCTGGTAGATATCTACACTTTAGATTACATTTGAGATCCAAAAACATGTTCAAGAAAAGCAGGGACAACCTGGCAGGGGTTTTTAAAGAAAACTCTGGTCCTGCTCAGTCTCAGTATGAAGAATATTCTTTTCTATACATTTCATTTTCCATATAGGTTTTGGAAAGGGGATGGGTAGGAGGAATCTGAGTTCTTCCCACTCAGACTTGCAGGCTAGCATCGGACAAGTTAAGGGTTCTATATATCGCATTTTACTTCCATATGTCAGCTCTATCAAACCATCTTTTTCAAGAGCGTGATCATGTCATTCTTTCTTATGCCATTGAACTCTTACTCCTTTGAACTAATCCCACAGGTGTCTAGAGGGCTACTATACAGCAGTTTAAGTTAATGCTTTCTCTAGCTGGTGCCTTAATGCCGCTAACTGGAAACCACCTCTCTGCTGAAAAGGAGATTTCTCACTGTGATTCAGACTGGTTGTGTAAAGCAATTGCTTGCTGCCTGCAATTTTTTCATATGGAGAAATGAAGAAAAATCTACAAGCACAACACAGCAAGGGTCTGTAATTAGCGCCGTTCCCAAGAGGCCCATGAACTGGCAATGCATAACTTCTCTCTCATATCCAAGTCCTCCAGGAGCAGCCTGAGGAAACAGGCAATTAAAGACTCTATGACCCTGCTGCAGTTTTCATTGTGTGATGATCAGAAACCTACCCTGAGGCCAGAGTTGCAATTTCCAGAGAACTTTCCTACTGTAAAGTAACATCTGAAGATACTTCGGTCATTTCAATAATGTGTAAATGTTTTGTCTCTTGCACAGAAGAGTGAAATGTCATTCTGCTGCTTTAAGGAGAAAAAAAATATACAATAAATCATTTCCACAGGGAAGAAATTATCCTACATGTATAACTTCAGCTTCGGTCCCTAAATGCATCCAGCTGACTTTTAAAGAAAATAGTACTCAACATGAGTGAGTCTCTTTTGATTGCTACTAGAAGAAGTGCACCAGAAGGCTTGGTAACCACATGAAAACTAAATTAAAATTGTATTGTAACCGAGCTATCTTCACCTTCTATGCTTTTGCTAGGTGAATACTAGACTGATAGCAGCACACTTCAGAAAATTCCTATCTTATAACTTGCAATGACCAGGAAAAAAAAAAAAAAAATACCTAGGCTTGAAAAAGATTTAGTTAAGAGTTTTCTTTTGCTGTTGCTATTTCAGAAATTCTTTATTCTCCAGACTTTCAAGACATTTGTGTGACATCTCCATGCCACAGATTCTGTTTTATTCTATCAAATTCAATGATAAGTCAACCTGCAGAAAACTAAAAATATATGGTCCCCTTCATACAAATACAAAATTATTTCAGGTAGGTACGAGCTGCTTTTATCTCTCTATCCCTCTAGGCATTTCGAATGCTTGCACTTTTCTTCCCTAGATTGCTTTTGGTGGAAGAGCTGTGGGTTATTTTAAGATCATATACCTGATTTGCTAATGAGTTTATCTGCCGCATAGGTGCCTTTTCTGGTAATTTGGCAGGACTGGGTTTCTATATCATGAGAGGCTAATGATTTTTTTTATATATAATGTTCATAAAGGAAGAGTGATGCATGAGCAGGGTGTCGTAAAAGAAGAGACATGTGCAAAAGATCATGGGGCTATGGAGTATATCATAAAAGTTGTGGGAAGTAAAAAATCCCATCTTCCTGCAGGGAAACTGCATAAAATCATAGGACGATTCTTTTGGCTGACAGGACACACTGCTGACATGTTCAACTTGCCATCAACCCAAACTCCCAAGGTTTGCAAAGAGAAGACAGGAAACAATCTGTGCCCTGAAGTAGAGAGGACTCCTCACCACTGTAACTGCAGATATCTCAGATTCATCTCTCCCACGAAGGCAGAGCTGTAGTCAGAAGAGCTTCTGCCACTCTGCTCCACATAGGAATTTTCAATTGATACTACATCAGAAGGAATCCCCAGCTGGGCTGCAAAGCTGAAGCCCGTGCTTATCGATGCTGCTCGTCTGAGCCCTGGTTGTTCAGTGGCAGCTGCTGTCTCCCTTGTGCCCTGGGAGTAATCTCTGGGGCAAGGGCAGGCGTTTCGTTCTGTGCTTTGGACAGCACCTGAGGCACAGAGAATGGCATCTGGCAAACTCCTAATAGCCCCTATTTTCCCAAAAGACTTTTCAGTTTGTTATACTATTGATAATAGCTGAAAATATTTTCTCACTGCATTTGTGTGTTCTTTCCTTATCCTTTTCTGTAGCTCTGGCTTCAGAAGCAACGATAGTGTGACTGGTACCCTAACACTTCTTCTTTGAATAATTACCTTTCTGGGAAATGTGGGTTTAGGGGAACTGCTGCGTCTCACTCAGCCACTCATATATTTTCCTGAATTGGAGCTTCAGTCTGACAGAGTATTTTGCATAAGCAGAATTAGTCAGCTTGGTCCTGCCCTTGTGGTCATGAGGAGCTAAGCTCTTGCACATATTGAAGCTTCTTTAGGAAAAAAAAGCAGTGAGACAGCACGTGGCTAAAAATTCTCTAAAGAAGCAAATGTTAGATAGCAAAACAGCAGTAGCATCTTCTACTAACTACCATGCATTCTGTCAGTCATTATTTTCTCCTAATTGTTATATGTGCCAAATATACATATTTTCCTAATTGTAAATATGTATTTTCCTAATTGTTATATGTGCCAAACAGGTCATCATTAATCATGTTAGCCTCTCCAGGAAGGAGCCAAAGATTTTCTAGCATCCAAAAGTAATCAGGTAAGGGGGACTGGGAGGAATGGGTATTTTCACTGAAGATCCAGTCAGGAGCATATCCCTCCTTCCTTTTAATGGTATTTTCTTTATAGTTGCTGTGATGTTTTGAAGCATAAAGCTTAATTATTACAGATACTTATGCATTGCACACTTCTATGACTAACAATTGTCAAAGCCCTCAGTTTCTGCTGCCGATTTATTTGAAATAAAAAAATCAGGTGAAATAGACCTTCACATATCTGAGTAATTGTCTCTTTGAAAAGGGTTCTTAAAAAACACAGATCTCGGGTTCTTGTCATTGTTTACTGTGAGCTGTAACATCTGAAGTTAGATTTTGTATCTGACTGCTGTCAGGCTGTGATTGAAACCAAAACATCCTGTTCTACCTTTTGTTTATGTACTGCAATCAGCTCCATAAACCTGTGCAATTTGAGATACAGCTGAAATCTGCTTTATATACGTGGCTCCCTGGTATGTGTGTCTTTCTCTACCAGTAATCTTAACTGACAGAAAGAAAGCTACCGTCAGGTTTGCAAACAATGGCTCAAAAAACAGGAGGAAATATTTATTTGTAAAACAAAAATCCTTAGAAAATTTGCCAACCAGTTCTTCAAGCATTATGATGGTGCTTCTGCAAGAAGGCAGCTCAAATTGCACTCAGAGCTTATGCAGAGGAAATAATCAGTATGCAATTATCTGGGGAGGAAAACTGCACCTCTGCTGTGATGCCTTCTCTGGAACGCAGAGTGCACCATGAGAGCTTTTTGAGGGGAATGAGGAAGCTCAGACTCTGTGGGTAACTGCAGCAAGGATTGGAGCTGAAGTGTTCTGCAATGTCCTGCACAGTGGTCCTTAACTGCACCCTGACACTTCCCATCCTCTCCCTGGGGGGTCTTCTGGCATTCCCAAGGGGAATGTTTCCCTGGAGATCTGATGCTTTCCTGTGGCTGGTCCTGGCCTCTCCCTGTACCTTATTGGCGACCTTGGAGCTGCTCCTCAGAGACAGCATTGACTCAGTTTGGAAACCAAGAAGAAATCTGATATTCCAAAGTGACTACATTTACATGAGATAAATTCACTGTCCTTTTCATATAATATTAAGTAGCAAACTATAATTTGAGCTGCTCACAATTAACACATGAAGAAGCTGGGAGAGCAGTCTGCTGTTACAAAGCAGGAGGTGAACTCTCAAGTGAAGCAGAGGTTTCCATGCTGACAACCACATTTCTTCAAGCTGCACCCAGAGCACTCCCACTTGGCAGAGGCACTAAGGGGATTTGATCCTGCTAAGTGCTGATCAGAAGGGGAATGAGGAGTACAGCTGGCCAGATCCTGTCCTTGGACCCACCAAAAGGGTGCTCATTCATCTTATTTTTCTCTTCCACACTTTCTCTCTCACCTGCAGGTGATAGATGTTCTCATTCCCACTCCAAAAGAGAGTGTTACCCTGCAGGCTGGTTTTCAAGTGTATGGGATGTAAATAATTTATTTTAAATGGGGAGAAAAACATACACATTCTTTTCCATCTGATTGTTTGTCACTATTAGAACTAGAATGCTGTTTTCACGATGGAACTTTCAGTTTCTCTGTAGCTATCTGCATGCATAGCTGCCACATCTGCAGGTACATACTAAATTGCTTACTCTTCTTTTGAAGTCTCCAGACTCCAGCTGTAATAGAGACTGACATTCATGGCTGTTTATCTGGGCACCAGTTTATGGACAGATGTCCAAACGCATGGCAGCCATGTACTTGCTACACAGCTTATTTATAATAGCAACACGCTCTGTAAATGGGGACCATTTTATTAACTCCAGTTCCTGCATCTTAGGAAGTCTTACCTATCTAATTCAAATTGAAGGGATAGAAGAGGGACAGACAAGAGTTAATTATAGGCAGTTGAGATAAATTATGACCTTGGAAAATTATAAACCCATGTAAGTATGCAAAAGGAGTATTTGTGTACAAGACTGAACATCTGATTTGAAAGTGGCCTGCAAATTCCTGACAAGAAAATATTGCTTGTAAAATGATCTGCCCAAGAAAAATTTAGAGGCTGTATTATTTAAGCAAGGATTACTCACTGGTTTCCTTAAAAAAAGCAAGATTGGAATCAGGATTCTACTGTAAGCATTTATTCTTATTGGTGAGCACCAGTTCCAGTGGGAAATGCTCTTTCGTAACATTTGTAATTTAGAGATGATGTAGGTCTTCATTGTGCCACAACAAGTCACGCTTCAGAGAGCAGAGTGAAATTTGTATGTAACATTGGTATATAGATGCTTCTCATATCAGTCTTTGTTCCTGGCTTAACATTTATAGGAAAGTCCACTGCTAACCCATTTAGCATTTTGGCCTCATAAAGAATCTATGTTACATGTTAAAATGCTCCTACATTTTCTTTCAAGGCTGATCATTCTCTGGTTTATTGTGCTCAGTCTTCTGTGATGAGTCTGTCTGTGCAACCAGCAGTTTTAATGTATAAAGATCACTTTGGCTGACTTACCCTTTGAACGAATAAAAGCTTTGTTCTTGTGTCTGGGAACTTTTTTAAAAGCTTATGTGCATGTCTAAATGTTTCCAGTATCGTAGCATTTTGGTTTTATGTTCCATGCAACAATTTTAATTGGAGTAGACTTAATGCTCAATTTTAAAATTATGGCATTGGAGGATAATAATGTCAACATTATCATTTCATTATCCAGCTTAATTTCTTAAAAATAATGAGTTAGAATTTTTGTAACAAGTAAGTTCTCTGAGGTTTCTCATTGAGTATCCATACACTGAGTAGGTATGTTAGTTAGATTTAACAAAAGGGAAACCATTAACAAAACTGAACAAGGGATGCTATGCAAAGCTAAAGCTACATCCAGATAGTACTCCTGATATTTCAAAAGCCATTTCAACCACATTACTTAGTTCCTACTTCACAGAGTTGCTGACAACTGATGACATTAACTATAAAACCTGAAAAGATGGCCTCTGGCTTGTACAGCTGTTCATCTGCTTCAAAAGAATCTGCACTGCAAGTCCCCAAGTGTTTACAAAATGTTCTGCAGCAAGACAAGGACAAAAAATAACAGGCTTAAACTGTTAGGGAGAATACTTATGTTGAACACAAGGAAAATGTTGTAATGGTAAGAATATCAAAAATGGGATTAGACTGAGAGGTTGTAGCCTTACCAGTTTTTTAAGAACAGCTTAGAATGACAAATTATTCTTGACAATTCTGTAGGTATAGTTCATTCTGCCAAAGGGAGAAGGGAAGGGCTCAGTGACTTCTCAAGGTCCCTTCTAGAATGATCTTGTATCATCTTATGATATCATAGCAGCAGATCTCTAATTTCTTTTACATATAGAAAATATCTGTTTTTGAAAGTGTTCATCAGAAAAGAGACCAGTATGTAAGACTTTGGAGGGAAAGGCTTTATCAGCTCTATATAGCAACTGAAACCAGAAGGTTTGTGCAGAAATTTTGTTTCTATTATATTGAGAGCATAAATTATAATGTGAAATATGAGGAAAGGGTTGGAGAGAACTCCATTACACAAACTCCATTCTGCTACAAAACACACATGATTTCAGACAGTGTAGCAAATGCTCTGAAAATTACCTGGTCCTGAAGGAATATATGGCACGAGACCAAGATAAAAAGACATTCTTGCAAATACCTGATTAGTCTCCAGCATCTCATCTTTCAAGCTGAGATTTGGTTCCTGCTGAATGAGTTTATTTCAGTTTAATAGTAATGTATTTAACCTTTCAGCTGTTAAATCACTATGGAAAAACAAAGAGGTCTTATATGTGCACTTTATTGTTCTCTTAACTGCATGGCAATTTTAGTTTCATTCCTGGACTACAGTTTGTAAGGCATAATCAGCTATAAAAATTACTAAGTAAAAACAATTTCAAGAAATACTGTGATTAAATCAGAAGCTTTTAAAGAAGGACTTTAAGAGTTTTCAGGGAATATAATTTAATCCTTCCTATTTCAGACACTATACTGTCAACAGACTTAATCATTTTTTCAGAACTGGCAGTATTTCTAATTTCAAAATTTCTAGTCCATTTCTTGTCCAGACCTATTTCAAATTTCCACTTATTGAAATTTTTCGAAATAAAACAACTTTTGCCAAAATAACTTTTAGAATATTATACTGATTTCACTGGGGCAGAATCCTAGGCCAGCCATGGTCTGCAGGCCATTGGCAGTTTGGAGTCAGCCAGGGTAGCTGAGCTGAGTTGGCTACAGGTGTGTCCCGTCCCATAAACTTCATGCTCAGTATGAAGGGGGAAGTTTGCTGAAGAGGGGAGTGTGGTGTGCTTTTGCTTTCTTCCTGCTTAGTTGTCTCCTGAGCATGGTACTCTACCTGCTCCTGCGGACTTGACTGCCTTCCTTTCAATGTGACCGGAGTACTGGTAAAACTTTACTTTATACTGGCATTGGTATTTTCATCGGTATTTTCATCATTGGCTGTTTTCATTAGATCTATTTCAACTTGTGACTCCTCTCTCTTTTTCCTTATCTCCTTTCTTGGCTGGGAAAGGGTCATCGGGTGATAGAGCAGCTGCTATAGCTTAGCTCCAGATATGGGCTAACCTTAGACAAATAATTCTTTTTTTGCAGTAAGTATTTAAAATATTTTTCTCTTTGCATTTAGTTGAAATGTGTGACAGGTTTTTTTCTTCCTTTTTTTTTTGATTGTTAGGAAAGTAATGTGATGATGCTTTTTTTTTAAAAAAGCCAACTGGTGCTATTAAAAATCTATAGGTAAATCATTTTCTAACTTTCTTTGTAAAGTACTATTTTTGTCTTCTACTAGTTTTATTCTGACAGGATTTTTAGTAGTCATTTTCAGTGGTATATGCTTCTGCTTTTCTTAAAAGGACACACGCTGGTGTTTGGGGAAAGGGAAATATCACCTTGTGAATGTCTCTTTAATATTTTGGGGAATCAAGCATAACCTCATCGGGTTGACTAAAAGCCTATGGGCCACAGCAGTACCGTGAATCCAACAAGCACAAAGTTTTCCCCACCAGCTTCAGACAAAGGAAAGAAGCTCTTGAAACCTCTTTGAATGGCACTTGAGGAAATCAGTTCTCAAGCTAAGTGATTTCATAATGGAAGATGACAGAATTTGTGGTGGTCAGGCAGGTGGCATAAACTCCTACAGTCCAAGAGATTCTTTCCTTGGTTGGAATGATGTAACTGTGACATAAGTCAGCAAGCAAAGTACCATGTGCAGGCTCTTCTAGCAGAGAGGTTTGGGCAGAGTATTTCTAAAGCAAAACCAGACCCTTAGATTTTGCAATTCATGTGATCTTTTTCAGACAGTTGCTACTGAATACTTCCTGGTGTTAAATGGATGTTTCTGAAAACGTGTGTCTCCTATTACCTTGAACAATGAAACACTGTCTTGGGTAACACCCAGCTACCCAGGTTTGGGTTACTGGATAGTAACTAACTATCATTTAGAACATCAAATCTTCTCTTAAGGCTTGTATCAAAACTCATGTCATCATGAACTCCAACATATCTCATTAAAAATCATTGAGTTGTTAAAATTCGCAGTGTAGGAATTCCTCTGGACACTTCATAAAGTAAAAGAATGAGCACTATCTCAGCTTCTACTGGAAATGTTGTGGTGAGGGAACATGTTCATTTTTCCACCCAGTATAGAATTGTCACCCTGCACTAGCTATCGCTGTAGAGAGCATGCTAGAATTTGGCAGAGCTCAGTTCAGCGATAGAGAGTGCATTTTTGTGGAAGGGTTATTACTGACAACACAAGAACTATAAATTAGAGTCAGGAATAAAAGATGACATTAAGGCCCCCATGGCACCATCTTAAAAGAAATTAATATTCTGAGATATTTCACATTCTACTGTATCTGCATGCCATTTATAATCCAGACAAGCAATATCCAGAAAACAAATGAGGTGTTAATATTCAGGCTAATTATGCTAGATGCATTTATCCCTTTGTCATATTTATTTTCATATTGTGCCTTTAAAATATAAAAAGACAATAATATTAAAGCGCACAAATTAAATTTTAACTTTGTTTTGCCTTCTGCATTTCCTCTGTTTTGCATAATAATTCCCAGTTGACATTTCATCCTGTCTTCTCACTTTTATTCCCAGATGACAGTTATTTATTCTCTTGGCCAACCCCTGCGGGTTTCTTTTTAATCCTTGCTCAACAAAACCTTGAGTGAAATGTGTGGGTATTCTGAGCAAGGGCAGGAAGAGAAATTAGAAAGTTGTAACTGTGTAAATCAGGACAATATAAACAAAGTTAGGGAATTCGCCAGTTTTAGTGCTGTATGTGACAGCACAGAATTAGATTGATGGCTAGCATTCATACAAAATATCATGTGATGGTGACCAATCCTCTTTCGTTGCTGCTATGTTTTTCTGAGGCAAATTAAATTATAGATTAAACCCTCCAACCAGTTCTTGAGGCAGAATATAGTTACAGCTATTTTAATAATGTTTCATAAAGGGATCCAAGTTAAAAATGTTGTAATTTATTTATTGGTGTTCTTAATATTTCAGATAGTTCAGATGATCATTTTTATTTAAGGATTTGAGGATTTATTAAATATGCCCATCATCCTTTCTGGGTGAGTCTACAAAACTGATATCACAAGAAACTTTAGATGAACTGATGTATCTCACTGCCAAATCTTCCTTTCCAGTAATCTTCTTTCAGTCCCAGTAACACACTCACTTCGTAGTGCCCCTTTGCAGTCTCCATGATCAGAACTTATCTGGGAGCAAGGAGAGCAAATTTCATATGTGAGAGCTCTTCATGGAGCTCTCACCCAGGACTCAAACTAGACTCTTGAATTACATTTCCCAGAGTATCTCTCTAGCAATGGAGAACAGGAAGATGGGGAAATTTGTTGTTCTAGCTGGAACTTTCTATCATCTTGGGCAGAATAGGCTAAGAAAAACAGAAGGAATTGATCCACATTCACAATGATGCCAAAAAAGTGCTGAGCCTTGGCCAGAGACTTGTCTTATATGCTGCTTATATCTAAGAATAATAGTTGACTTCATCTCATAAAAGATAAAAATAATGCAGGAGTTTATAACAATATATTTGCTGTTTATCCCATTTTTTTTTTTCTTGAAAAGTGGTATCAAATCCTGAATCTACCAATTTCCCTGTTTAGATGGACCAGCACTACATCTGCTATAACTGCAAGTTCTGCTGTTTTCCTAAATATGGTTCTTTAGAGACATGTGCTGAAAAATCAGTAGTCATAGAAATTAGGCTAATGAGACTAGATTAAAATTACACTCCCAGAATTATTGCTGAGCCAAAGTTTGATGCAAATTTATATTTCTGCTTTTTATATGCCCTATCTCAGCATCACGCCAATTTTCACATCTGTTCATGTTAAGACAGCAAGACAATTAGCACATCCTTTCCTTATTCTGCAAATAACCTACTTGAGACACAACCTAATCCACAGCAGAACCAGAGCAAGTGAGAATGAGGAATCCCACACAATGTCAAAAGTTCAGATAAGCAAAGCCAAATGAGCGTAGCCCATGACATCTCCCATATTATAGTTATCCTCATGTTTCATAGCAATTTGAAATAGTACATAAGACAGCTGGCAGGGATGATATTGGGACTTGCTCATCTAACCAGTGAGCCACGAACAGATGTTGTGCATGAAATAGGAACCACTGCCATTGACACATCTCACATGCCAGACAGTGGGGCAAAGTGACTCAGCCTGACATGAAGAGGAAATTACATGTGACATGTCCTTCATTTCAATGAGTAACGTGTCACTTCTGGCCCAACTTTTCATCTGAAACATCAAATGCTACTTGACAGGACATACATGTGATTTCTGGGGTGGTGAAAGTCTGCTTATATATATACACAAGTATCACGAAAGGCACAGTGACTACGCATCAGGAAAAAGCCATTTCTGCACTTAATTATATTATTGGAATCCTTCATCAGGATTTTTAATTACTTTTTGTTTTATGTTATGTTGGATGACATTTCATATAAATACTGCCCACAAGCATCAACAATCACATTCTAGAGAGGTAATTGCCAATGGTTAATTCTTTCTTACAAATCATTGATTTCCTTCCAACAGCACTGTTTCTAACTGACTGCTCGGAAAACATCGTTCGACATTGATGTGTCCATAAGAGATAATGAGGAACTGTGAGAGAAGTAAGGAGAAACAGTGAATTGTGCAGGTATATGGCTGTGAAAACACAAGATTTGGAAGTCTCCCCTGGTCCTTGGTCAGATACTTCTGAACAACGGTCCACACTTGTATACCTGGCTACATAGAGCCAGCTTTCCTTTCCAAACTCAAGACTCCAAAGCTGAGAGGAAACTGGCATTTTATGGTGATGACAGAATCACAGCACTCGGAGACAGCTGGGACTATTTCATTAGCTCCTTTTACAATACAATTTCTCCAGGTAAATTAGTACTTTAGTTGCTATGGGCAAAGTTACAATGATGTGAACGAGAATATGTTCCCCATGTAATCGTGCACAGGTATAGATGAGCCCATCCTTTCACTCCTAACTTGTGAGTCTATAAGATTCTTTAAGACGTGTACAGCACTGTGAAACAGGCTGACAACCAGTGAGCAAGATGAGAAGTTCAGTGCACGAGAATGTAGCAGCACTGCATACATCTCCTTGCAGGTAGCATCGAGCTTAGTGTTAAATGTTTTGAAAGAGATTCACCTGTGAACCCTTCTGAGTCAAAACAAATATTATCTTCTCTAAACTATAGGCAATGTTCTAACCTCCCACAAAGAACTGAATCCTAGTGACCTTGCTTGTGTGATAGATTTCTTCATTCTGTTAAGATCACTAGAGAGAGTAAAGAAAGAGGAAATGCCCCGAACCGCTACCCAGGACAGCCCTGGGTCTGAAATACAGACATTCATTCAGCACAGTAGTTGATCATTTGCTGAAATGAGTGTACCCACTGGTGGGCTTAGTCATCTTCTGTAGCTTACACAAAGCTTTGCTAGACTTTATATGAATTTATATATATATTAAAAAAATCCTCTTTAAAAGGTGCACTTCCTCCTAGCTTCTGAAATTAAAGGTTAAGAGAAAACAGAATGATTTCAGTTGGTAGGGACAAACATCTTGGCCAAGAGTGAGTTGCAAAATACCCACCCAACTCCTTGTTGCTCATTTATGGATATAAAAGGGCTATAACAAATAGACAAATCTGGGAAAGGAGGTCTCATGGCAGTGTAGCACCTCAAATAGTTTGTACTCAATAATTAACATTTTTCCTTGATGCTTTGAATTATCAGATATTCCCAAAGCATATATAGTATAGAGCAAAGCAGACTTACAATGCTAACAAATTCTATTAGTAGCAACATTTCCAGTATTCATGTAGGCAGAAAGCCAATGGGTACCAAAAATGGTGTAAGGTTTTCTGTTGCATTAGTCATGCTCCAATGTTCATCAAACTATTATTTCTTATATTCATGTTTGCAAGACCTGGTCCGGCTGCCAGGATTCAGTGCTTTAGTTCAGGTATCAGAAAGTGATGGATATTTACTGCAGTAAGCTTAAGAGTTGACTCTGAAGAGACTTTGTAGCTCTGCCAACATGTTCAGAGACTGCACCAACTCCTGAGGTTGTGTTCTGCTCTTCTGTCAGCCCCAGCTGTTGCACCTCTCCATGGACAAGGGTTCCCCAAGCTCCACAGCTGCTCTAATCATGTTCTTGTGAGCTTTATCAGAGAGGAGATATAGGGCTCCAGGGCAGACAACTTAATTGTGTGAGCCAACCCTAGTGTCAGCTGCTAGGATCTCTGCCACTGATGATTCCCAAATCAGACAGCTTTTGTGACCACTAGCAAAAAAATAGCAGGGAAAATGGAAACAAAATAATTTTCAGTCAAAGTGCAAGAACCAGAAATTGTGTATCATTTTCAAATCACCAGATATCAATGTTTCAGAAAAATTCTTTGAAAGTTTTCTGATTTCTGGGGTACTAAAAACATCAACAGTGCAATGTGATATAAAATTTAATTCCAAAAAATGTAAATACCCAATGAGTCAGAAATCAAACCTATCAGACAGCTGTCCAGTTTTACTTTGCTTAATGCCAGTTACAAAATTTGGACTTGCAAATAAGCATGTTACTGCCTGCATATCGTTCAGGAACAAAGATATCATGATCGTGTGTAGTAGTTTGATCTTGGGTGAGTGGCAGGTGCTGATGAAGCTGCTCTAACACTCCCCCCTCCTCCTCTTAGCTGGACCAGGGGGAGAAAATAAGATGAAACTCATAGGTTAAGACAAAGGCAGTTTAATGAAAAGCAAAGCAAGACTGCACATGGAAGCAAAAGAAAACAAAGATTTTTTTTCTCTAGATCCCATCAGTAGATGTCTGGCCCATACAGGGAAACAGGGCTCCAATATGCTTAATGGTTGCAGTGGGAGGACAAGCAGGCGCAGCACCCCCTTTTTCTAGCTTTTATTTTTGAGCTGACGTCATACGTTATGGAATATCCCTTTGGTCAGTTTGGTTCAGCTGTCCCAGTTTTGTCCCCTCCCAAGATCTTGTCCGTCTCATCCCACTGAGGGGCTGAAAAAACAGCCTTGGTGCTGTGAGAGCCCCACTCCGAAGTAGCCACAAGACAGGTGTGTTATCAACACCTTCCTAGCTCTCAGTGCGAAGTACAGCACTCTGAGGGCTGCTCTGGGGAACATTAACTCCATTTCAGTCAGATTCCATACACTATGCAGTCAAGTCATTAACTCAGACAACTCTCCTTTGCTTTCTGTTGCTTATTTATGTACAAAATAAGAAAATATTTGACATAATGAGATGTGGTCTTATGGACATACACTTTATCATATGCTTGATCAACACTAATATTTGTTTCAAAACATTTTTATACAATAGGGGCATTAACAGCTGTTTATATTTATTCTCTGGTGTCTAATAATAATCACACTGCAGACTTTCTCTTTGTTTGACCAATTCTACGACCCATCTTCTCTCTTTAGTTCTCTATGTTGACAAAACCTGTGGCAATATGATTATGTGGACCTATATCTCTCTGCCAAATTTAGCAGTAATTTGCTCATGGGCTAAAAAAATCACTGGGAGGAAGGGGAAACACAAACAGATACACAGATGGCCCAATTACTTGTCTTATTTCCTCCTGAAGATAAGCTTTAGAACTGGTGGTATACCAGACTAATGTCGACCAATATGCCATGGGAATGGGTCTAAGTGCTTGAAGCATGAGAATGTGTTCCTCTAAAATCTTACAAGTGGAGTCAATGTTTCAGAGCACTTTCCCAAATAGGAAAGGGGTTTGTGAAATATGTTAAGAACATGTGCCCCTTGAAATTCAACTGTAGCTTTTAAAAAGAGATAGTCTAGAAAAATGAAGGGCAAGCACAGTAAGAAGTACAGAACAGGAACCATTTGCCAACTGGAAATAGCACAAAGGGAGCATCAGCCTATGAGTCTGCCTGGGTCACTGCTTCCTGCAGTGAAGTATAGCAGCTATTTACATCTGTCACCATTTATAGAACATATTAAACTACAAAATAGTCTTGAGGTAATGTATAATGATTTCCCTCTCCTGTTAAAATTGGCTTTGAACAGCTGTCATACAGTTATTAAAATATCCTACAAGCAACAGATTAGAAATTATGCACAGAAATAATTATGCAACTTGAGAAATTATTTTATCTTTCTGAATTAGCCATGAAACATTAACAAAAACCTCTCAGCAGTGTAGCAGTGCACTGGTTTTGGCTGTCATGGAGTTAATTTTCTTCACAGCAGCTTGTAGGCTGCCATGCTTCGTATTTGTGACCAAAGAAGTGTTGACAACACACCAGTGTTTTGGCTGCTGCTGAAAAGCATAAAGGCCTACCAATGGGAAGTAGTGAATGAATTCCTTGATTTGCTTTGTGTGCACGTGTGGCTTCTGCTTTACCTATTAGAATGGCCTTATCTTCACCCCGAAGTGTTCCCACTTTCGCCTTCCCGATTCACCTCCACATCCCAGGGAGGGGGAGTGAGCGAGTGGTTGCTTGGGGCTGAGCAGCCTGTTGGGTGGGGTAACCCACAACCGGCAAGATTTAGTCCATTCATGTTGCTGAATTGACCTAACAGCATGCTTGCAGCTGTCTTGGAAACAATTGCTTGATTATACTGAACAAATAAATGAAAAAGTGGGAATATGTAATCAAGGTGTGTCTCATGAAGTAGTCCTTGAAAGAAGCTGGATTGTTCCACCTAATTCCTGCTACATGTTATGTCAGATTCATGGAAAATTCCTAAGTCATGTCTCATAATGCCTTCAGTAACCGATGGCTGATGCTTATACTAATGAAATATCCCTGAATGTTAATAAATGTACCCAGTTAATAAAATACAATAAGACATGTCTTCAGGACAGCTGGGTGAAAAGGTTACTCTGCTTGCATTTGGTTGCTCAGCAGTAAGTCCTGTTATTTAGGGGAAGAGGTGCAGTATAGTATATTAAGAAAGCAATATACATGCTCTGATGAAAAAGATCAGAGACAGATGATGAAAATCACTTTAAACAAACAAGGGCTCATGTCATGCTGTGCTCCCAAATCCTATGGAATGTTCTAGACATCAAACAAAAATGAAAATATGAGTTGTCCTTTGAAAATTTTATTTTTTTTTTAATACAGACTCCTTTAGGAAATCTATATTGGACATGACTCTGACAGTTTAGGCCATGAAAGTGGAAGAGCGTGTCAAGATTTAGGGTTGTGCTAGCCACTAGAGGACTGACAGATGCTCCGTATTAACTGTTCTCCCTTTCCAAAGGGAAGAGAAAGGGATAAGGAAGAGACACTTATGGATTAGAAAAGAAAATTAAGACAAATTTAATGAAAATGATAACAATTATATATATACAAAACCAATATCAAACCCAACCTCCCTGATAGCAATTACATCACCACCACCACTGATGCTCTGGAGCAGGTACTGGGGAAGTCTCACACTGGCCTTAGCAGAAGGGAATCAGACTCAGGACCTGAGTTCAGGAACTGGATTCAGGATCACATGGATTGGGATTGAAGGCAAACCAGACAGAGTCCGCCTCGGATTCCAGCCACTGAAGAAGTGAGCTTGACCAATGTAATCTGTCAGCTTTGTACTGGATATGATGTATATGGAATGGAATCCCTCGTTGGTCAGTTTAGGGTCATTTGTCCTGACCGTTCCTCCCCACAGGTGCAGCCTTTTACTTTCTGCACCCCCCAATATGGTGCACAAGGTCCAGCAGTGACCTTGGTCTCCATAGAAGCAAGTATAAGCAAGAGTCTTTCTCCACACACAAATCCTTGGGAGTAACTGTAAACATGGATTGTCATTGCTGCTTGAAGCAGACACAAAATATGGGAAAAAATCTGCCGTTAACTTTAGAAAGTGCGGTTATTTAGAAGAGACTGAAAAGTAAAATTACTGGAGAGAATTAGTTCTATTCTAACTCAAACCAGGACAGAATATTTGGCTGGTGAGTCCCAGAGCTGCTTTGTGCAGTCTGCTGCTACTTGCAGGCTGAGTAGCCAAATTACAGAGAACTCAGGGAACAAGAGAGCTGTGAATTTGGGAGAAACAGTCTCAGACTTGAGTAGAAAGATTTGGGCTTTGCTCCCTCATCAAGGGGATATCTGCATGTTAGGTCTTCTAAGAAACAGTCCCAGAGACATTTCCTGAACAGCAGGGAACCTGGCTCCCCTCTAGATTTTTTTTCAGCTGTATTTCTTTCTTTCTTGTCCTCATTTCAATAAGAATGGAAGCTGTCACCCAAAATAATCACCTTGTGGCATGGACAGTCTCCTGGATGTAGGAGCTGCCATTGTAGACACGCATAATCAAAGGAATACCTGAGACAGAGGCCCCCTTTGAATGGACATATTCAAACAAAAGGAGGACAACACCTTTACCTACATGTAAAGTTCAACTTTTGAGCTCTGCTCTGAATAGACATGGAAGGCTTTTCCATACATCTCTTCCTCTGGCACTTCCTATCACCTGAGATCTACTCCATCTCCTATGAAACCCTGTAGAGAACAACCTCCACCCTCAGGTCTCTATTCAGCTAAATTAGCACCGCAAACTCCCTGGTGGAGCAGGGCACCAAGCGTGGGGAGGGCAGTGCGAAAAGGCACAAACGCTGAAGTTTGGGGATCCAGTACACAGGGAAATACCACAGGCCCAGTAGGGAAATGTGGCAGAAGCCAAGCTGAAATCTTGTCTGTCCTAGTAGATTTCTTTTCAGATGCTTTTCAGGCAACCACCCTTGCTGAACTTCCAGGGTGCGTTTATTTCAATGTCATTTATCATCTAGGCTTTCTGTTCTTCATCCACAGATACTTCCTAAATAGGATAGAAAATTGTCAGATTGCACTTAGCTGAAACAAAAGAAGATAGAAATGAAACTTTGCTGAATTGTCCCCAGTCCCACAGCATAAACATATAAAAAGCCCTTGGTGATTCTATATCCTTCATATCAGCAGTCTGGGGAAGCACTTGAGAGTACCCCTGTTATAGTAGCTATAGTAGTTTCAAGCTATCTTTGGGCAGAAGCCTTCTTTACAATTTCTGCCTTCTCTTTTTACTTGTACTTGCCAAAATGCCTTTGATACTGTTACCAAGACTTTACAGTGCTCCCTAAGAGCAGGAGCTAATACAGCCATAGTCATTTTATGCTGGGTGAACAGCCAATTGTTCACTCTAGAGATTTTTTTTAACCCTCACTAATAACAGCCAAAAGCATTTAAAAAAAAGGAAAGAGCACTTGAAAGCTTGTCATTTTCTGCCAAAGACTTTACACAGAAAAATAGATTTTGTTAATACCAGTTTTCCCAAGTGTCTCAATTACCTGAAAACACTGCTTAGTTTAAATGCTACAAGCAAACGTTAGAAAAAAAACAACAGTGAAAGCTGCCAAATCTAAAATTGAGAAATCTTGTTATGACTTATGGATAGCTCACCCAGTCCCAGATGCTTGAGTCTAGGGAAGGAACATCTGGACACCGTAAGCACTTGTTCTGCACATGTTCATGATTGTTACCTGTTCCCAGCTTGATCTCAGCTCTGAAAGCATTCGCTGCAGGGGGACTGTTCAGGTAAGTGATATTGGGCATGTATGTAAGAGTTTGTGTAAACGAACAGTAGCTGGCGCTTAACAAGTACCTTGATTTGGCAAGCTGGACACTGGAAAAAGGGTAACCTTCATTTTCCTTTGAGCATGGGTGATTCTCATCACATCTGATCCCCTGTGAGGACTATCCACCAATTTAGATGTGGTTCCTCTGGCACTGTTGTTTGGAAAGGATCAAATCAAGGCTCAGACTCTTACCTTTCTGATCAAGCTGTAACAAAGCCATCACTGATCCCTGTGATGACTGCACACATTGTCACAGTGAATCACTGCCTCGAAGAATTCCTTAACAGCTACTCGCAACAGCAATGAGAAAGGTTGACAAAGGTCATCATGTTAAGTCCTTGTGTGAATTTACTTGGGTTTTAATTCACCTATGAGGCCTGAGACATAAGGTAAGACCTGCCTCCCACATGGGGAAGTTCTTTAGCCACCGGCACTCTTCTGTAATAGAAGTCAGTTTGATACTATAAGCATAGTGAAAGCTGAGTGTGACTCCCATAGGGATTTCTCATGTAGGCAACAAGAATAACTTCCTTGCAACAGCCAAATCTTGCTTACTTTTTGACTTATATAATTTCATTTAATTAATAAAGCGAGTGGGATTAGTGCCTTGATATTACAAAACAGACCTTGTATTTCCTTGACATATATCTGTAACAGTAGCTGCAAATCCTCTGCCAGTTGTTAGGCATTCCCGTGGATCTCGTAACAAAATTGGCATACCTCAGAGAAGGATAAAGCTAATGATCATCATAGGATGCATTAATGAGAAACAAAACCTGCTGCTTTTCAACCAAGAAGATATTTTCATTACTCATGTTAAATATTAGAGATTGAATCAGCTCATTTCTGGATAAAAACTCAAGCTAACCCACAGTTCAAGCACAGTGATTTTTCTCAGACTGATAAAAAAAAATAGTGGAGCTCTGGAGCCTTCTATGGGAAGGATTCAACAGCCTTTGAAGATCTAAAGTTTGTCATTTAGACACAGGTTGTTAAGGTAAGCCTTCAGGCTGTAGGATGAAACAGCCTGGCAAACTCATTTTCTGTGATTCTGTGATGGGCTTGTTTTAACTGCACTTGTGCCCAGTTCTTCCGAGTGGCACAAGACCAACCTGCGTCCCAATCTGAAGATCAAGTGCTCATTCACAGGTTAGGGGATGAAATGTTGACACCCACGCTTGAATTTGCTCTTTGGGGTTCACAGAAATTCCACATTTTCACTTGTTCAGATGAAGCAATTTAATCTTAATATGCCTTATTAGCTTTCACTACAGTGGGTTATTAAGGAGGTATGGTAGCACGGCATAAAAAAAGCTCACATTTTAGGCAAGTACAGTTTGTCCAATATGCTGAAATTTGCTTTACCCTTTCTTGTTTAGCACGGCATAAAAAAAGCTCACATTTTAGGCAAGTACAGTTTGTCCAATATGCTGAAATTTGCTTTACCCTTTCTTGTTTTGACAAATTTGTGTCAAGTCTAGTCTTTGGTCAGCTCTTGCACAAAGATTGCTGTGCTAGTTACATACTAATACAGAGCATGCAGTACATGCAGTTCTCTGTTTATGCTGTTATGGAATACAAAGCGAAAACGCCTATATATGTTATACGTAAAACGGTCAATTGTTGGCAGGTTTGCTGAATATTTATAGAGATCAATTGGGCTTTCTAAAGTTTTTACATTAGTAATAACAGTGTTAATAACTTTGTTATGTATGGTCAGTATAAGCAAAATGCTCTCCTAAGAAGAGGACCAACAAAACCTTGTGTGGGCTGCTCAGATCCTGTGTAAAACCTAGTTTCAGGAATTAACATTTAGGAGTGGGTGGTATACTGAGCCTCTGCAAAGGGCGAGTGTAGCTGGAGGGACATCTGTGCAACACTGAGAGCCTTTGTTGCAACCTGTGCAGGCATACTTGAGCATCATCTCATCTCCCTTGATGCACACCTATGACAATGGAGTCATGGAAATTGTGGCTTCCGTGTCACCTAGATGAAGCAGATGGGCATAGGCTACCTATTCTGGCAGCTATATTGCACGATAAAGGCTGTGCTGCTGGGTCTTGGCTGCTTGGTTCTCACCAGACTACCTGGATTGACACTCACATAGGAACTGAAATCATCCTTTTGGTTGTGGTATAACTTGGTGATGTGCTTTGCTGTCCTGATTGGAGCTAAAACAGAACCAATTCTTGGTTCAGTGATTTTACTTCTCAGCTCTGCCTCTTGTAACTAACTGCACTTTCTGAAGCTAATGGCAGATTTTTGCAGACAGTGTCTGCTTCAAGCAGTGATAATGCTCAATGTTTAGTTACTACCAAGGACTGGTGTAGACAAAGGCTTTTGTTTATACTTGCTCCGGTGCCGACCAAGGTTGCTGCTAAACCTTGTGTACCACACTGGGGTGCTCTACGTGAAAGAGTCCTAAGTAAGTAAGAAAGGTCACACCTGTGGGGAGGCATGGATATGACAGGTGACCCAAACTTGACCAACAAGGGATTCCATTCCATATATATCATATTCAGTACAAAGCTGAGGGATTAAAAGGATCAAGCTCTCTTCTACAATGGCCAGTGTCCAAGGAGGACTCTGTTCATTCTTCTGTCTTTGATCCATGCATTCCTGACTCCAGTTCTTTTCTCCTTCTGACTCCAGCCTGAGATTTCTCCAGTAGCTACCTTGCAGTGTTAGTGGTGGTGTGATCATCATTAAGAGAGTTCAATATTGAGTTTTTATATATTACAGTATGCATTTCATTATTTTTCTTATTAATATTTTTGTATTTTCTTTTTTATCGTTACTGTTTTATTAAAGCTGTTTTAGGTTTTTTCCCAACCCATTAACCTTCCCAGAAGAGTAAGGGAAAGGAAATAGAGAGGTTAACACAGAGCATCTGTCATTCATCTAGTGGCCAGCCCAGCCTCAAGCCCTGACATACGTCTTTTTGTCCTGGACATGGGATATTCTATGGCTCTACCCAGCCACAGGTATGGGAATCAGCTCATTTTCAGTGCCATGACTAGAAAGCAAAAATCAGGCACTGGCCTGTACCACCTGCACTCTTAAGGAGGACTCTTGAATCAGATCACCTACTCATGGTGGGAGCTTCAGTAACATAGTACAGCATAGTCTGTATGATATTAAATGATTTTTGTAATCTAGATGCCATCTTGCAGCTGTATTCTCAGAGAAGGCAAAGTGTACAAATAATATAGTCTCTCTGAGTTCTCACTAGCTCTTAAACTGTCAAGGCCAAGTGTTCTTGTTCTGCTTGTTCAGCTTGGATGTAAGGAAAAGTGCAGACTGCTGGCATTTCGGTCTCATGGAACTGAGGATCCTTATGCAGCTCAAAGCCCAGTGGTTTCACTTTTGTTCCAGCATACTTCTTGTATTCTTCTACCCAGTATAGTGGAGAAATGGAGAATTAGGGTAAGTAATACTTAACTATTTCATAGTGACCTATCATTATTCCTCAAGTTCTTAGCCTACACTGGTGAGCAATAACCTATTTCATGCAGTTTTATTGCGAAGGAAGGAATAGTGGTGGTAGGGGTGGTCATCATCCTGTCTTGCATCCTTCGTGTCAAACATGAAAGTTATACAGAAAATTAGAACAGGTTAATTCTGCCTCCATCCTCTTTTTCACAAAAAAATTGTTGTTGTGAATTATACATTAGTTTATGATAGGGATGTACATCAATTTATTAACTGAATTATAGAGTAGGATTGCCCACAATAACAAGGGACTGGATTTGATAACTGAATAAGCCTTTCCCACTCTTTGCTTACTTTCCTGCTCAAAGATTTAGCCCACGCACTGTCTGGTCTGAATTCCATGGGATTTCTCCGCATACTCAGTTTACATGAGAAGCTGTATATACCGAATGAAAGGTTCATTAAACATCGGAACTTCCTGGCCTTTTCTTTGCCTTCACTCTTTCCCTTTGATAGCTGAATGTACTGCTTTACTCACGAAAACCAAAGTGCCCTGGCAGGAGGGAGGCATAACACAAGCACGTGCCCCGAATACAGAGAGTGGTGAGTGCAGCTCTGGCAGCGCATCTCATTCCCGACCCTCAGCACCTCTGCCACCAGCACGTCTGCAGGGCTCATCAGGGCAGACGTAGCATGCATAGCAAACATCCTGCACAATGGTGCAACTATGCAAAAATTATCTACCGAGCAGTGAGTTCCTTCTGTGCTTAATTGGAATGTGAGGACCTGGGTCTTAAAAAGAAAATGCTAATAGTTTGTGCCATTCTGATCTTTCTCTCTTCAGCCTCTTTTCCTGTCTCTAAAACCTAATACCTGTTTTGTTTATATGGATTCAGTGAACCCAGCAATCTCCAACACTAGGGTTTAGGTTCATTTCTTGGCTGAGGTGAGCAATGTGAACAAATCTTTGTATGTAGATCTAGGGGAATCAGAAAGTTATTAAACTTGAAGCTACGTTACAAGGATAAAATGACAATATAAAAGCTTGTGTTCAGTCTAGTTTAGCATGGAGCTCTCTCATATCCATGGAAGCATTTTGCTTTAGTGCTTTCAAATGAAGAAATCCTGCATCCTACACTGGGAATTTATGACTATGCACACACATCCAGCCACACACACATTGTATTTCAACCAGTAATAAAAGCCTCCTACCACTGAAAGAGCTAGCAAAGGTCACAAAGCTAAATGGGATATCAGCATCAATTAAAGCTTTCTATTTCTCCACTTCCCCAGCACCTCTTTCACACTGTGCTTAATATGGTATTTTCACACAAGTTTTACTGTAGGTGTAACAGCCAAAAATATTAAAACACAACTAAAAAAACCCTTGGATCCTCACAATTTACTGTGATATTACAATAGTGATTTTTTTTTTTTTTACATGCACCTCAATCTACTGTATTTTAGAGATCGTTCCTTAATGCTGTTAAAGCACCTCTGTAAATTTAATGGATTCACTGTCAATTATTAAGCTTCAACATTAGGTTTGGGTTGATGGCAAGCTGTATGAGTCAAAAGCATGCCCTTGCATCTAAAAGGAGCCAACTGTGTCCTGAGGTACATCAAACACAGCATAGCCAGCTGGTCAAAGGAGGTGATTGTCACACTCTACATTGCATGGGTACAGCCCCACCTCAGTTTTGGGCACCTCGATAGAAGGACATCAAACTATTAGCGTGTATCCAGAGGAGGATGACCAAGATGGTGAAAAGTCTCCAGGGAAAGACTTACAAGGAGCGACAGAGGTCACTTGGTTAGAGGAGGCTCATTGCAGTCTACAGTTTCCTCAAGGGGGGCAGTAGAGGGGGAGCTGCTGATGTCTCTCCGATTATGAGCGAGAGGGCATGAGAAAATTAAATGAAGCTGCATCAGGGGAAGTTCAGACTGGACAGCAGGAAAATGTTCTTCACTGAGAGATTGACTAGTCGCTGGAACCGGCTTCCCAGGGAAGTAGTCACAGCACCAAGCCTGTCAGAATTCAAGGAGGGTCTGAATGATGCTTTTAGTTGTATGATTTAGTTTTAGGTAGCCCTGTGAGGAGCAGGGAGTTGGACTCAGTTATCCTTATAGGTCCCTTTCAACTCAAGGTATTCTATCAATCTATAAGACGACCCTGAACCAAGGAGCGTGAACTGTATCTCAATTTTATAGGCAATTTAAAGACCAGAGGATAAGTGCAGAATTGTTCATTACCACCACAGTGATGCAGACTCAAACCACAGGTTGGTAGTGCTTGTGCCATAGCTGTGGGGCCACTAAAAGACCTTAATAGCTCTGCCCAGCCTCTTCTGTAGCTTCCACCCACACCAACCCATGGCCCGGGAGCCCTGTTTAAGCTGGGCTCTGAGGAGGCCTGGTCTTCAACACAGCTGAGTCTGACTCCCCCGGCTTCAGACCTGCTCCTGAACTTCAGGCTGACTTTGTAGTGTGATCTCAGAGTTGCTTGACCATCAGGGACTTGTCTGATGATCTGGACTCTTGGCTCAGCCTGGCCATGCTCTCTGGGTTAGCCTCTCTTAGGTACTGTGGGGTGGGTGCTGGTGAGGCCCCTGTCCTGTCCAGCCCTGTTATCCCCCACACCCTGCATGGAGCAGCCAGCCCTTGCTTTGCCTTGACACCTTCCAAGAAGATCTTTGTACCCTCACATGCCTTGGTTTTGCTTCATGTCACTAAAAGACTGATGTTCAGCCTCTTTCTCTGTGTTAATTCATGAATGACCAAGTTTACTATCTCCACTTCGGAGGGATGGAAATTGCATCTTCTGCATTGGTTTTGGTACAAAGTAGCACCTTTTATCAGCTCAAAGGGCAAGTTAGGGTTGCAGCTCACCGAAGCATGTTTGGAGACAAAAAGGACATCCAAAGTCATCTGCTTCTTATCTCCCTCTCTGAGGTGGTGAAGCAATTGCAAGAAAAGAAAATACATTAGTTTATCTGTGACTGGTAAAGCTGCCTTTTCCTGTCCTGCAGGGAGTTGGCTACAGCCATCCAGGACTATGACAGCTCTCGCCTGGATTATTTCTCTTTATTTGTGCCAGAGTAAGAAGCTCAGTCACACCAGCTTTGATGGGGATGAGAGATGGCAGGCAGTTACGAGGTAGGACAAGCCAAGGGGAGCCTATTATGTCAGTACTCTGCTGTTTCCTCTGATTACTTATAGTCAGCTCTACAACATGGTTTTGAAGCTGCTCTTCACAGGGTAAATATATGGGGCATTTAAAAATCATTTCCTTAGAGAAAACATCAGGAAAACATGTGAGAATCCTGCATGCTGCAGCCCTGAGGGCTGTCCTGGGTCCAGAAAAAATGCAGCCTTCTCAAGTTCTGAGACAGCTTCTCTCCTAAACAAGGAGAGCCTAAAATATAAGGTTGTGTTAATTTGGGAAAGCCTGACTGACTTTTTTCCTCTGAAAACAAATTACTCTTGTCACTTGTGGGGGTTTTTCGAGTTATTTAAAACTCTTCCTTGTATTTTTGGAGGTTTTATCAAGGTACTAGAAAACAAATTTTCCTGCACCTTCAGCAGTCAAAACACACACACACACACACACACACACACACACTTTATTGCTGAAGATAAGGGAAAATTGCTCTGTTTCTTTGTCAGCCTCTTAGGCCATATATTAGGGTTTAGATTTTTTTCATAAAATTTTTCACCCTATTAAAAGATATTTTCTCTTCAAAGTTTTGATGATAAAATATTCATGCACTTTGTTCAACGGTAAATTTCACAATATCTTCTACCATCTGCTTCACTGCAAAAGATTTTCCCCCTATGATGATTAAATATATAAACACAGAAATGCAGATTTCACGTCAGCAAGTTCTCCTCCAGAGATTAGGAACTATTTGCATAAGCAGGGACTGTTAGCTTGATTGTATCTTCACATCGAACAGTCCCTAAATTGCTGGTTAAATAAAGTCAGACAAGATACAGATGGACTGATTTTTATTTATATAATATATATAATTAAGTTCATACAGAATCTGAAGGAGCTATAAGAATACAAATCTATGTAAATAAAGAAATCAGATATATGCAAATAGCTGACTTGGGGGATGACAAAAGGAGTTTCTTGTTAAATTAAATGAACTACGTGACCTGATAGATCTTGTTTTGGAGGGGTTTAATGCTTCCTGAAACTTTCATGTATGAATCCACTTTTAAAAGCAAAATACAAGCCCCAAACCTTTATTGATCGGCCAATATTTTCACCCAAAACTCTTTCAAGTTGATCTGAATTGTAATTTTCCTTTTCTTCCTCCTTAAATGTCATTTATTTGCTCTGGCAACTAACTTATTTACTGGAAAACAACTTGCTGTAGGAATGAAAGGTGAAATATTGTAAGCCCAGTGCCTCTCGCTTTAATCAAAAAGGCTAAGGACTTGCACTGTAATATGCGTATGAATGAGAAGTCAGTGCAGAAAGTGTAGGGCAGGGAAGATGTGTTTGAGTGCCAAACAGAAGTCTAGCTGATGTGGAGGAAGTAAAGTGTTGTCTTACCTGACCCACAGCGACAGCTGCAGAACAGCCTTGTAATGTTTTCCAGAGTCTAATACCTGACCAAATGCATGTGATGTACGCTGAGCAAAAGAGAATGGTTTCAAAAGTGACCCAGCGTACTATACACCTCACTTGGGTCTCAAGAATCTTCTGTTTGCTCAGCGCCCAAGAGCAAGTATGAGACTTACTTAAGTCAGTTACATGAAAATTTGGACTTTAGGCCTCAGTTTAGCAACACTTCTACAATTGCTAGACTCTATTCCTGTGACTAAGAGTCTTGATTGGTTTGGGATTGCTCAAGGTTGTAAAGTCAAGGATGTCTTTGCAGAACGGAAGCTCAACAATGCACAAGCTTCATTGGCAGGTGAGGAAGAAACGAAGCCTTATCTTTTTACCTACAAAACTACTCAGAAATCATGTATACTTGATGGACTATGTGATAATTAAAATGCAACTGCTGTATCGCACTCTTGTTTCTTTGGAGGAAAATTACTTCTGTCTGAGAGATTTGACATATAAATAGCTGCTACTTACAGAATCTCTCCTCGTTTTCCATCTTGTCCTCTTGCTGAAGTGGTGACAGAGGTAGACAACTCAAATCACTTGATCTGAGAGTATTCCAATTTTGATGTCCACATATACCAGGGATATGAGACAGTCATTATGGGAACAGTTAATAACATGTATTAGTCCATCTTTAAGGAAGCCCTAAGGAATAGTTAGTGTGCGAAAGCTTGTTGGCTATTTCTCATTTAATAGTTGATTACCTGTGTTTGGCAACTTTCAGTGGTTCACTGCCATAACAGGCTATATGAAATTGTTGGTTTTCTATACCCTTAAAAGCAGAACTCCTGGTGCAATCATTTGGCTTGATATGGTCTGGTAATAAGTGATACTAACTGCTAACCAAGACAGCCCATCCCCAGAACTGCATCTCTGCTGTTCTGCTGTCTGACTTTGCACTGTGCTACTTGGCTTCTCGTCAGGGTTGTGGAAGCACAGTGCCTTGCCCTTAGGGGAAACTCAAACTTGGAAACCCAGGTAACCTTGCTGCTGAAACTTTTTGTAGAAGTACTGAAGTCCTTTAGAAATCTGGATAATCATCCTAACAAAATCCAGTTTGACTAGTAAATATTTGGGATGAGAATAGATTTTCATTCTGCACAAAATCTCTTTCTGATGTTCTGGAAATAGGCTGGTCTCACAGCCAGAAGCTAGAAATATCCTTTCGCTACCTCCTCTGTGACAGCTAGATAGCTTGTGGGGTAGAGATCTGCATCTAGCATTGCTGAAGGAATGGCAAGAGACTTACTGAATGCAGTATGTATCTTAGTATGATTAACACTCTGTTCCTAACAAGCATGTAGAAATGAATAAAATAGTAAACATCTAATCCTGCCTGCCACAGCCCCACCCTGCCCCAGCAAACTTTTCTGCAGGCAAAAGAGGAGCTCCTTAGGAGCATGTAGAGTAGCTGAAAGAAGTTGGGTGGTTTCTGTTAATGAAACTTGTCTCTGAAGAGAGGCAATGGTAAATGGTAAAAAAATGGTAAAAAAAATGGTAAAAAAAAACCAAAATAAAGTGCAAAATATTTTCATTCTATGCAAGTATTCCACAAAAAAAAACATGATAGTATTTTTCAGTGAAAGAGAAGATAGTGGATTAAGAAAAAGAATCAAAGATAAGGAATGAAAAAAAGTAAATAAAGTTCCAGTGTTGACATTTTCCAGACAAAGATAAGCATCAAAGGATTTTCAATGATACGCATTTTCTAAGCGCTGTTTTAAAAAAGCTAAATGCAGAGTCTTTTGTGTTTATACCTATGTCTGGAAAAACCACAAATTATTGTTTTATGATGAATCACCATCAGAAAACAACTGAATCTGAGAGGCTTGTGAACATTGCTGTTTAAGATAAAAAACACTGATACATTTTCCCTAGACTTTATCAACTTTACTGCACAAGTGATGAACTTGCAATGGAGCAAAGGGAGATTTTTCACTTCTAGGGAAAAAAAGCATCTTTAATTTATAGCAGTGTTTCTCAAAAAGGTCGCAGATTTTTCCCAGGGTAAAATCCATGTGCTTCCATGGGAATTCTTCTGTGCTTCTGTGGTCTTACATGTAACTGCTTATAATTATGTTCACCCTTTTGCTTTTCTGAGAGACCAGAAATCACTGATTTAAGCTTACTAACACTCACTTGCATTCATTCTGTTCTTTTTCCTTCGTCCACAACCACCCTACTTGAATTCTGCTATGCAATACTGTTTATTTACTTTGGCAGGAGGATCACTGAGATCCAGAAAGAAAAATCAGAGCATTGGGTGATATGGATTCCCCAGTCTTTCATTCCTGTTCTAAAAATCATGATTTCTGCACTATTTAATTGCTTCTCCATGGTGTTCTGCACCAAATAAAGTTCCTGCAGAACTAATTTAAAAGTACACAAAGGCTGATCCCTGAACCGAGCTCTCATTGCCCCACTGAATTATGCACTGTATTAATTTATACAAGCTGAATTACCTCTGTTTGGGATTGGGGCAGAGAATAGCAAACGAGCAATGTGTATCATCCTTGCTAGAAGTCTGAATCTAGATTGCTATATTTATGAGGGCTAATTTTTCTGAATGTACCCACTGCTAGTTCTTCCACATAAAGAGAAGCGATTATATGGTGATGAATCTTAGCTCTTCTCAAAGTAAAATGCCTGTATGAAAGGCGGTTTTCCAGGTGATGTGGAGTGGCAAAATGCTGTAGTAGACTGAGAAACTCAGTTTCAAGGTAGAAATTAATAGTTGCTGTTGTAACACTTCCTAAGGCACAAAGTTATAGTCCGAAACACCTTGCACTCGAAACTGTAAAGGAAACCTCACACTAGAAGCAGCGTCCAGCAGAATTATGGAGAAAACAAGGACCAGGATCTAGGGTAAAATCTATAGCACGATGCCCTCAAGGGCACACAGGCTTTAACTGAAGATAGACCATGGAAAAAGAAGATGGACTCCTAAGAGCCATGAGTTTGTCAATAGGAAATATGCATTCTATTGCTTTTGCAAGCTGTTTGCCATTCCAGTGGTGTTTCTCTTAATACCTTTTTAATAAATCTGCTCTTATGTAGTAAAAGTAACACCCATTGTCACAAAAAAAAAACAAACAAAAAAAACAAAAAAAAATGCAGATGTTGCAGGACATTTATTTGCTAGAGCACGTAACAAAGCAAGGAAATTGCTTTGTCCCATTAAAGTACATTGTAGAGAGTTACAACAGACACTCAAAATCCAGAAAGTTTAAATCCTAGAAAGGAGACATGAATATGAGAGGATACAGGCAATACCTCCCTAAACAAAATCTGCTTTTCAGCCTAAGTGTTGAAACCTTATTTGACTGCTCAATTTGCTTCTGATTTGCAGGGAGAACAGCAAACCTGATTTGTATTGTGCTGCTACCTGGGCTTCTGTTACAGATCAGACGTGCACACAGTAGAAATAATTGGAAGGCTCTTAGTGGTGTTGTACTCGCTTTGTGGCCACTTCTCAGTTCACAGGTAAAGCACTACAGACTCGAAGACTTGCTCTTGGATATCCCAAGCTACCTCCTGCTTCTGTGGCTTCCGGTGCAGTGACCTGCATCACCCCACTTGCTGGTGATGAACCGCAACCCAGAGATGGTGCCAAACCCTAGCCTTTTCAGACAGAAGGTACAGGGTAACCCAAGCCCCTAGACAGATCACAAAAACAAATATATTTTTCCAGCCTGGAGCTGCTAAGTGTTTGTTCCATACGTATATCAACCGCTTCAAGTCCTTGCCCTAATCAAGGCTCTTCTATATGACTCTTCTTTATTCTTGTTCTTATTTTCCAGGTTGCTTGATCAAGACTTGTTGAGACAGTCCACCTTTTCTCCATAGATTCCTTTAGTTTCTTAACAGATTTCAAAAAGGATCATCAAAATGTCATCTGATTGCCAGTCTTTAAAACCTCAACTGGGCCGAGGTGGGCAGCCATAGCTGTGGGTTGGATTATCCTTTCTCTGACAGAAGGGTGTCTCCAAACTCCAGGTGAGCTACTGTGTGATTATTTTACTTCCATCCTGCTGTGATCAGAGCTGGTTTTCATTGTAGTCTTCCTCAATGGACACGTATCGTTGTACCTGTCTCTGCTGAGAAACATGACTCATTTATAGCGTGAATGTCTGTTTTCACTGAAAATGAAGCAAAACTGTATGAACTTTTTCACTAATATTTTGGTGGTTATGAAAGTAACAAGATTTTTCAGTATGTGCTGATAGCTACACAGAATACATTAGAAATGATAAAAGCACAGAAGTAACACCAGCTCATACACCAGCCTGGTCTGTAGTGAGCAACCTATAACCCAGCTCAGAGAAAAGACAGTTTGAAAGGTTGGTGACTGGTTGCACAACACGGGTTAAATTTTGCTTGTTACCTCAGAATTGCTCTTTGACACAACTCTGCACCTACAAACACTCTTTAGCTTATCTATGTTGAGAATTTAGATTCAAAACTCAACACCATCAGGTAGAATCAAATTAATTTAGTTCTTGACACACAGTAAATATACTGAAATGGAGGAACATGACCTCAGATTTGCCTGGTTTCAGTTTGCTCTGAGCAGCATGGTCTGACCTCACAACTGGCTCTGCCAGTTGCAAGAGGTTGGACTAGGTGAGTTCCAGAGATCGCTTCCAACCCAAAACACGTTGTGATCCTATGATACTGGGTTTTGAGTGGTCAAAATTATTTATGAGTTTCAATTAAACTCAGTAAAAAATTCTTCCTGGAAAATGGATAAAGGCATTTTCGCACTTATGTTAATATTGCATTTTCAAAATAGTTTGTTTGAAAAACTTGAATTGCTTCATTTATATTTTCTAAATGAAAGTTTTCATTACAAAACAGTTTTTCATTTAAAACTGAACTTAGAGGAAGATACCAGAGCAAGAATCTGGAAGTTAGGAGGCCCTGAAGCGCACGGGGCAGAACCAAATACATATGTAATGAATCCCACAAAATATTTGAATTTTCAGACAATTTTTGTCACATTTGTCCTTTTTCTTAGTTTGAATTTTGTAATAACATATGTAATAAATGTTAACTGCCAGCAAGGCAGACTTATTATTGCGAGTCATAAATAGTGAACTATAAACAAAGGCTTTTTCCACAATTAGAGTTCCTGTATGCTTTGCTGTCAACTTGCTCACGCCTCCTTCCAGAACCTTGTACTTATCCTTTAGCGTGACTGTGCCATGGGAAGGTATGAGCCATGTCCTCTGGGGAACAGGTGCTTCTCTGCGGAGGGTCACTGGACTCTCACTACTGAAGCCAGGTTTGCAAATTGTTGCAGAAAAAGCCTCAGCAATTTAATGGTGAAAGCTTTGTTTCTGCTAGACAAAAGGAAATTTATGGCCAGGGATGAGATTTTCAAAAAAAGACTAGTGTTTCATCCAACTTAGATTCCTGAGTTTTAAGACATCTTGGTACTGGTTTTGTATGTGCAGGTCTCCAAAGCAGGTGCTGAGAAAGCTAAAGTACCACGTGAACCTGACTTGGTGGTGGACTATCGGTTCACACGTGGCTTTTCTGCTTTCAAGCTGAGGCATTAAACCTACCCAGCAATATGCTACATTGCATGGTCTAACAGATTCAGGCCAGTGCAACTTTAGGATCTCTATTCTGCTTTCAAAGATTCTCAGGTCCCGCTGGTTTTCCTTGCGAATCCAACTTTGATGTGTCTACTGATTAGATCTGACTGGTTTTATTTTTACTTCTTATTTGATTTAATAGTGCTTTTCCATGGACAATGTGCATCTTGGTGCACTCTCAGAGCTATAGGTTTTTCTTTTTTTCCCTATCTGCATGTTTTTCTCAGTGAAGTCGGGGAATTTCTTCAGGATTTTGCTCTGTTGCTTTGAACAAGACATTTACTTGTTGTCACAGTAGCAGCCTGAAACCAGCAGCTTTTCTCATGGGCTGCTGAGGGAGAATGTAAAGGACGTCCACATGACATGATATAAGCAGCAAAATATTTTGTTTAAAATCTTAGGAAGTGCTACTGATCGTGCTTTGAACAAAACACAGATATCTCTCCCTCACTTCAAAAAGCAGTTCTTAACTACATATTAATTCTGGAACTGGTTTTGTTCAGTCAGTCTGAGGTTAGCAGCAAACAAAAAAATGAGTGACACTCGCAGTCTTATACAACCTCATTTTCGTCTAACCACAAAGCTCGCTTTCTGTTTTGTTCCAAAGCATCTAAATTACTTTTTTTGAGGCTTTCAATTCACCCTGGGCACTGAAAGCTCAGCCTCAAATGATAAGATTTTGTGAAAACTAGAAAGATTCAAGTGACAGAACAGACCAAGCTTTTACTGTAGATTTCTTGAAGCAAAAACTATAGTTCCCAATTTGATAGAGCTCTTCAGTTTTGAGCATGAGTACGCTCATGAATGGCACATATATAAAAAAAGGAGAAATATTGGTCGTCGATGTAGCTGCTCATGGCTTTAAGGTCCATAGTATATTTCCATCTTTTTCTTAATAATGGGAGGAAAATCTGTAAGTTACACAGGTATTCTTAGACTCTTTTTGGTGCTCTGAAAATGTAAAGTGTCATAAGAATTGTTACCGTGTCTTACTGTTTATGAATTATCACAAGAATAGAAGAAGACTGTAGGTTACTTGGAAAAATATGGAAAAATACTTCAAATAATGTCCTAAATAGATACTGTCAAAGCTAGCTTTTGGCTTTCTATCTTGTGAAGCCAGATGCTAATTACATAAGCAGGTGTAAATCTTTAGTAAGTTCTCCAAAATCTGCTAGAACTGTTTATTCTGGTATGATTTAGGAAAGAGTGTTTCTTGAAGTATGCACTTTTTTTCCTTCACCTGAGGGAGTTTTTCACCTACGTGTAGAAAGGTGCTACTTTATTCTGGAAAGAAAAAAATCTATTTTTTATTTGAAGATTTCTTTGGCAGAAAAGAAACTCAGTTGTAGAGTTGCTCTTCTGATCCTGTGGGAAATAAAGGAACTGAGTATGCTGAAAGGAGGGGAAAAAAAGAAAAGGAAATGTCTTCAAATATGTGTCACTATATTATTCTGATCTACAGAGGCCTTTCATATTGTAATGCAATCCAATCTATTTTAGGTGAGAGAGCACCCCCATGAGGCACACGTTTGAACTGATAGATGTCAAAACTGGGGTGGGGTTGAGAATACAGAGCACTGAAGGGAACTGCTGTTTGCTTCTGGCACGTATTTATATAAAAATCAATTTGTTGTGAGTATTAGTGGCTTTGGAAGCAGAGTGAAGTGTGCAATAAAAGACAAAACCGTGCAATGATTTTGGGTGCTCTCTTCACGCATCTATGTGCATGGTCATGTTAGGAGGAGATTACAATTCGTGTAAATAACTGTTGTAATGAATATAAAGATTAATGCTATTAAACCAAGAACCTTTATGAATCCTAGGGGTTTCTGAATACCAAAGTCTGCTGGTATTAGGAAGGGAATTAGGAACAAGCTCTTTTTGATGATCACTTAGCCCTTCAGTGAACATTCAGCAAGAAGCAATGCAAAGTGTTTAAAATTAATAGTTTTAGCGCTCTTTCCTTGGAGAAGACTATACCCAGCAGGAAATTCAGCATGATATGCAATTTTTACGCATAAACCCATGGACATAAAGACTGGATAAATGTCGTTTTGCTTGGATCACCCTGAAGTTCACCATGCCCCTATCACCTTGGAAAACAGTTGCACGTTCCTTACACATGGTGTAGTAGTCAATGCGTAAGATCTATTTAACTTCATACTTTTAAATGCATTGCTACTTTCTGCCTTCCAGGACATGTTCAATGCTTCATGCAGTAGAAGATATTCTGGATTTGCAGCTAAGCAAGCCGTTTAATGCCTGAAATGTCTCTGCATTGTAGGTCCATAGGAACTCTTTAGTCAGCTTTTTCCCTTCTTTGCGTAGTGAAAATCTCAAAACATGTCACTCAGCCCAAGAAAAAAGCTGATGCTCTTACTAGTTATTTTAAATCTGGGTCTTCACAAACAGACTATCTAACAGACTTCTTATTTTGTTATGCCACTCACTGGCTTCAAATCTACAGCACCATTTAGCAACAAGACCAGTTTTACTGTCAGTCTTGCTACCTGCTATGTTGTACTACTCTACTACCTGCAACATGCAGTACTTAATGACAGCCTGCATGTTTTAACTAGAAGTAGCTTCAGTTACAGTGTAAGCAAAGTCAGTTTATTTTGGTATAGTGGATTAGCATGCTTACAGGGCGTGCGTTTTGCTACCTACCATATATGAGATGAGGTGTCCTAGGCTTTTACATCACTCCAATTTGACTCCACACAAACATGAAGCCCTACATCTCTAATACATGGTGAAGAAGTAGCTGTTTCATCTAACAGTAGATGAGTTCTAGCTTTCACTCTCCAGCATATTTCTTGAGTTACCTGTGAGAAATTCTTTATTATGCTCAAAAGTGGGTCCTTCAATCCTCTGCTCAAATCAAAATATCTGTACTCTGAGACATTGCCAGCAATTATCTGAAGTTGGAATCTGAGGTATTGAGAGAACCTTAAAACTCTGACTTCAGATGACTCAAACTTGGCTTCAGTACAGGTTACAAACTTTTAGACATAGACATTAGCCTACCAGTGTCACTGTCTACCTATGTCCTTCTGTTCAGAAAATACTGAATACTGTCCAGTGAATGCTGACAGCTATGTGGAAAGCATTAAGGTGGTTTGCAGATCTTGTTGTGTTTCTTTTGTCTTTTCTGATGAAATACCTTGTGGCTTCTACTCAAGGATTTCCACAAGTACCACACTCAGCCTCAAGGTCTCTTCACTCATGCCTTGCTCTGTGAAAGGCTTTATGTACTACAACTGTGAAAAGTGATAAATAGCTTTTCTATTATGTCTTCTTTGGCAGCTTCTTTTTTTCCCATTTGCTATTTATTTAACAGTCTTACTCAGACTAGGAACTCCTTTGCAAGTTACAGCATAAATTTGTAAATGTTGAAATCATGTAGTTTACATTACTTATGCCTTATACTCTTTCTCTAAAATCATTTTGCCCACTCATCTGGTCAATGGTTTGGAGCAAGGACAAGGCTAGTACTCTGACTATACCATGCCAACCAAGAGAGCTCTCACTCTAGGCTCTATCCAATGTAGTAATGCAGCAAATGGAGTAAGATGAAACTGCAGTGAAAGTCACTGAGAAGCTGGTTGCTAGACAACTGAAAGAACAAAAGAGAAAATAAAGGCAACCCATTTGCAGGTAAAGTTCAAACAAATCTGAAATAGATTTCTTTAATTGAAAAGTAAAAATTATATGGTAGACCAAAGAAAGCAGCAGAAGTCAAGAACCTGACAAAGAGATCAAGGAAAGTCAGTGTTTTAAACTTGACTTTGCTGAAAACTTCATATTCTTATAGATATTCTAGACTCAGTCCAGTATTAATTATTTCTATTTCTTCTAGTCTTCTGATAATTTTATTTCTTTGGCTCTTGCATTCTTCTTACCAAGAGGGCTTGTTGTTTTATTATGGGGTCATCTTTCTTTTTTCTAAGCTGCTACCTCAACCATGCACTCAGAAAACCAAGTTGGTATCTGGTGCAATAAAACAGATTTTGGTGTGACCAGCACAGCGAAGGACCACCACCCATAGCACATAATTCTTTTCCAATCCAGTCTTCTGTGTACTCCTCGGGAATGCTAGGAAACTCAAGCCTTCAGGTAGGAGCAAACAGATCAACCAACACTGCCCTTGAAAAAAAAAAAAAGAATCTCAGGTATGGATGCAATCTGCAAAGAGGAATCTCAAACTTCACGGCACTCAAAAGTACTCGCAATGAACACTTAGGATAAACAGGAAGGAATCTTGATTACTTTTTAAATGGCAAAATCTAAACACAAGTAGTTTAAAAGAGTTGAGCTTTTTCAGTGTATGTTAAACCCGAACAATACAGGCTGATGGCAACAATGCTCTTAATATAACCATTCTTATTAGCACATTTTTACCACAGGAAACAAGATGTTATTGTTTCTAATCTCTATCATACTGAATAATATTTTCAATAAGATAATTCCAAACACATTTCCTCTTGTAGCTATTTTATTACATTTCTTACAGATAATGCTTGTAAAATTATCTTACTTACTGTTATTGCTATAGCCTCTGGTTCAGGAGCCAAACTCTAATAAAAAGAAAAATTCTGTTTTACATTTCTTAGTCCTAACAGGGATAAACCCTTCCTTTGTTTAGTTTCTATTATCAAAGCTCACAGCTGAAAGTGACCAAAAATCCACAAATTAATCTAACTTATAAGAAAAAAAAAAATCCCCAAACCTCCAAGCATCAATCACCCCCAGCCTATCAAAGGGGACAAAATACCTTCAGCAATGCTTCTAAAGAAGTTATAATTACTTTGTTTCATGTGAGTGAAAGATTAGAAAGCTCATGCTATATTTTAGGGGGGAAAAAGGAAAAATAAATTGAATAACCACTTGTTAATGACAGGCTTTCACATCAAGATAGGAAAACCAATGTTTTTGCTGTATGGTGCATCTGAAACTATGGTGTGATAAGAGAAAAAGGGAACTAATGTAAGCTGTTCTCTTTTGTGGTATTGACCAAAAAGAAAATTTAATCCTGTTTTGTAGCTGAAAAAGCTTTTCTTTTTAGCTTTGCACAAGAGTAGCTGGTCAAGTAAGCAGTTCTAGGAGACAGCAGACTACTCTAAGAGAATACAAATTTCCCAGAAAACCATTTGATAGCCTTCTGTGTAGTAACTGGAGACTTAAAAATGAGTACCTATTATTCTTTCATTAAGACATTTATTAAGTTTATTTTTCTGATAAACACTGATTTGTCAAGAGATGAAGAATACTGGTTAGGAACCAAGGTTTCAGGTTTTGACAGACATACTGCTGTATTTACTCAGCTTAGATAAAATCTTAATGGTGATTAATTTGACATAGATCAAGTAGAGCAACGTTTTCATGCACCTCAGATTTTTATTAACATATATCTCCCCAACAATAGCTATTGAAGAACACTATACTGATTTTCATCTATCTGTATAGATTCACATCTGTCCTGCTCTCACTGGGACAGAACCACAGGCCAGTCATGGTCTGCAGACCATTAGCAGCTTGGAGTCAGCCAGGGCAGCCGACCCAAGCTGGCCACAGGTGTGTCCCATCCCATAAACTTCAGGCTCAGTATAAAGGGGGAAGTTTGCTGAGGAGGGGGTCTCCTGCCTGGGCTCCTCCTGGACCTGCTTTTCTACTGGCTGCTGAGGACTGCCTTCCCATTTCTTTTGACCACTGTGCATTTGCTGGGCTGAGTATAACTTTCTTTACTTTATACCGGTATTGGTATTAGTTTTGCTGTTTTGTTAAACCCCTTTTCATTCTACCTGTGAGTTTCCTTTCCTTTTCCTTATCCCCTTTCTTGTCTGGGGAGGTGTCACTGGGTGATAGAGCCCTGGATATGGGCTAAATGTAGATAAGAGCCTAAAAAAATACCAACAAACACTCCAAAAGAAACCTGACTGCCCAAGTTCTGTTCTTTTATGTAGTAAACTTTGAGTATTTTTCTACCTATTTCCTCAGTCTCTTTAGATGCCATCAAAATCACTGGGCAATTTGCCTTCAAGTCTGTGGAAACCAAGTAAGATCTCTAATGTTTGAGGGCCTGGAATGGCTTGCAGGTCATGTGCTTCAGTCTCTAAGACAGCTGGGAAACATCACATAGAATGTATTCTTACTGATGGATGGACCAAGAAGGATGCTGCTCCCCTCACTATTTACTTAATTTAGATTGAGAGTAGACTTGAAAAGAGATACCTTGGTTGCAGTTGCTGCTTTGTACTCCTAGTGCCCTAAATCATTTTCATTAGAACATAGATTCTTACTTTTCTCTCCGGAGAATTCTTGCTCTGTTCTGATGTATTGTTTTGTTACCCACAGGGGCACGTGCAGCCTTTCAATCACCTTTTTTCTCATTAGGTAGTGTCTTTAATTTCTTTTAATCACTCTTTTTCATGTTGTGAAGTTCTCAAAGCTAAAATCAAATTAAGTGAGCATGTTAGCAATGGCTAATAACTATATATGAAAGCATTGCTGAGATTTGATAGACTTGTTTTGTGCACAGAGCATTGTTGGGTCTACCCTGCTCCTACTCAGGTAACAAAACTGATTTTGATTGTAATACGAATCATTCTTACTTGATACTCATTTTACTAAAGTGCTTAGTTAAGATTGCTGGCCTGTTATAATAGACCTCAGAGATAAAGGAGAAAGATGCTGTGCCACGTAGCGTGTCCATGCCGTTCCCGTCCTCCATCAGGATCACGCTTGGTGGGTTTTCCTCCTGTTCTCCCTTATGCTCTTGCAGGGCAGGGAGAAGGTGGAAACAGCCTTTACGCTGTAGCTCTTTTCCATGCGTACCTTGGCTTTTCCAGTTCATATAGCTTCACCATCAACATACTGTTGGCTCATAAGGCAGCTAGCTCACCAGTAAGTATTTCTCTTCATACCCAGGATCACATTTTCATCCATTTCAGTGCTATGTCCTCATTGGTGTTCCATCCACCTCTCAATTGCATCATCCAGAGCAGGAGTTCTTATTTTTTTTTTCTTGTCTTCTCTACAAAATTCTTACTAACACTTTTATATTAGAATCTCTTTCTTAATGTTTTAGCCCATAATAATGTTTGATTCTTTGTTCAATCAATAACAAATAGTTGAAAAATTACCCGATGAACAATATTGCTTTACATCCCCTTCTCAAGGAACCATAGTCCTGCTGTTCTTGCTTGGGCTGTCGTAAAAAACATGAGGGGTTTCCAGTGTCCCTAAAGCTTCGACCAGCTTTATTTTCTTCCCTTTCATGAGTGCTACACCTAGAGCCACTGACAGCCTTCACTTTTTACTGTGAACCTTCTTTTCACAGGAATTGGTACAGCAGCTTGTGTCTATACCACTTGGAAGTTGTTTTATATGAAACTGCCACACTACTTCATTAAGACAAATTCCTTCAGGGTTTAGGATACCTATCATCATAACGTCATATAAGAACAACTGGTCTCTTGTGATTCTGACTGATAATGTTTCTCTCTTCCTGGGAAATGTTAGACAGTCATTTTGAAGACATTTTCCTCCTATTCAGACAGTCTTTATCTCAGATGTTTGTTAACTGTGTCTTCTGTTATGTTTATCCCTCCATGTTCATCAGCAGTACCTGACATCCTCATAAAGCCCGTGTCATGTCCACATTACAAACCTTTCTGTGGTATAGTTTCCAACTCAGATCTGCTGCAATGCACTCTGCAGCAGGTGAGCTTTAATAAGGCACTGAAAGAGTCAAAGAAAAAGAAAAATATCATGTCCTAAGCTTTATTTTTAACCACAGATGTGGCATTTTAATATTTAATGAAAACTGCCCAAACGGACATCAGTTCTTGTTCCATCAAATAGCGTGAATATCTGAATATGCTTGAAATGCAGAATTAGTGCACCGTTACAGAGTTGTAGAATAACTTAGGTTGGAAGGCGTGTCTGAATGTCACGCAGAGCAACTCATTCATAGCTGGGCAACTCAGCTTCTGAAGACTGACGTGGTAGCTAACAGGAGGAATCTTGACCTCACTGAAACCAGTAGCAAAGTTCCTGGGTACTTCTGTTCAGCAGTGAATTTCACCAAAATTAATTTTACAACAGTATCTCAGTATTTGTGGCGCAGTTTAGTTTGTGATACACAGTGAGAAAATAACTACTGATTCCTAGTGATGACTTTTAGCATGTCACCAATCCAAGCTGCTATTTTGCATGCAGACTAGCTGATATCGAGCAGCCCACACTCTCAGGCAACCAACAGAAAAACAGCCACCTGCAACTGGTGCAGAGGCACAACATCTCTGCAAGAATAACCATGTCTGTCACTCACTGAAAACGGTAACTTTCCTTCCACAGTTGAAACAGTTCTTCCATCTACTCCTAGATTCAGCAGCGTCTGTTGTTCCCAGAGATTCAGAGAGCACTCAAAACGATTTTACACTGTTTTTCCCTCTCTTCTGAAAAATGTTACATATAGAGAAGGAAAAATGATGTACTGAGTGAATGACACCTCTTTAAAATGCAAATCAATAGTTATTCCTGATATCAAAACACTAGACTTCTGCCAAATCTTTTATAGAGGTGTGAATTGCTAACCTAACTTAGTACAAGACTAGATGTTTTGACAATAATGTTAACAAAACCAGACATATAAAGCAGGGAGACAAATGAATTTTCCTAAAACAAATGGTAATTACCAGCTAAAATATTGTGTCCATGGGGTTGAATTCCTGTCACACAAGTTGTGATGCAAGAGCCTTTCAAGTTGTATTTTCAAACCCAGAACATACACTCACAGGCTTCTGCAAGGATATGCAAACACAGGAACAAATTAGTAGTGAAGTTAATTTATATTTTCTTCTTCATGAATGTACTGTATAAATTTGGACCTGAGCTCCCTTCAGATATAATACCATCATTTTTAAAGGAAATATTTTTTTATTAAATTAGGTCCAGCAGTGCTTCTGTTTGCTGTCTAGTATTTTCCATAATGGCAAAGACCAGTCAATGTAGTTAAATACTTAATATTTACACGTACAAGGACCTGGCTTTCTACTAATGTGATGATACACCTGCAGGAGAATTATGTTAGCCTTTCAGGTGAGGAAGTATTGATTAACACTGGATAATTTATCTAGATGTATCTTTGTGAATAAAAAAAAAAATGGTTATTGTAGTAATGATTCAAATCTAAGATCAATGATATGTCATCAAAATTTTCCTCCATTTTCTTAATCTAGGTGTGAAATATAAAGATAGGGTGAGAAATCTGGGCTTGTTCAGCCTTGAGAAGAGAAGGCTGAGGGGAGACCTTATCATGTACCAGGACTTGAAGAGTGGCTACCAAGAGGAAGGAGACTCCCTTTTTACAAGGAGTCACATTGAGAAAACAAGGGGAATGGTTACAAGTTGCTTCAGGGGAGATTCCGGTTGGAATCCTGAAGAAATTTCTTTACAATGAGAACAATTAAACATTGAAATAGTCTCCCAAGGGAACTGCTGGACTCCCCTACACTGGGCAGTTTTAAGACTCAACTTTACAGGGTGCTGGACCAGCTCACTTAAACAATTTTTGCATTATTTTTTTTTTTCTTAAAATGTTGGATCAGATAATCCTCAAGGTCCTTTCCAACCTGGCATTCTATGATTCAGTAAAACTAGTTCATACTGGTTTTAAGAATACCCAAGTGTGGCTTGTGTTGGAGATGGGCCTAGAGCCTTTGATTGTTACGTGACCAGAAGTGATCATATAACTTGAGAATAGTAGGAATGTTTGTGGTAATTTATTACTATTTAGCTTGATTATCATTGTAAGTAGAATATCATCACCTTGAATAGGATCAAAATGTGTCTTTCTGGGGGACTATATTTGGCTGAGCCATCATGAACTATATGCAACTCTTGTTTTTTCTAAAAAGTAATGGGGAAATATCCTGGGTTTGTCTATCTATAAAGCCAAAGCCTTGGCTTTATACAATATACTTTTATAATCAAGATTCACCTCTTCTGTAGTCAAAATTAGACCATTCTAATGGGCTGCTGAAGGTAATTTTTACACATGTATTTATTCACCTAAGTGTCCTGATTTAAAATGTTCTGAACACTAAGTAACTATCTTTCTAAAGTTACGACCTTAATTTTCTGTTGCTTTGTAAAGACAGGCTTTTCTAACTTGCCATTAAAAGCTAGGTTAAAAGTTTTGCACAAGTTTCCATTCCCTGTTTGATACTCACATATTCATTTTAGACTAAATTAGAGGGGAAGTTCCTTCAGCAGCCTTCCATTTAAGATCATGATAGTTTTGCTGAAAATCTCATTTGATTTGGTCCATCAATATGTTATTGAAGTGGAGCTTTTTAAAGCATAAAAGTACAGCACCTGAGTCTTTCCTGTAGAATGAGAACACTTAGCTGACTTTTCATTATAATCCAAGGGAGCACAACCTCACTCTTCACTTTCAGTACATAAGGATTTCTTTGGAAGTCTCTGTAAATGAAAAAGAAATCTAAGCTGAAAGGCACAGGACCATTAAAGTAGACCAAGTGTAGTCTATTTAAAGGATTCATAAGGGAACTTCAGGATTCAACACCTGTACTGGCGTAAGCGTTTCACAGCCTTCTGAGTGGATGAAAGTAGTGGAACAATTTCTATCAAGGAATACAAGACAATTCACAAAATTAAAATATATTTAGAAAAAAATACTTTAAGTGCTTGAATTTACTACTAACAAAAATAATAACAGGCATGATATGTTCTTAGCGTCTAATTTGGTTCAAATATGGTTCCTGGGTTTATGTGAAATATTATTAGTCCTGATGTGGTCTGTAGTCAGTATTTAAGGAGCTAATATCATGTCTTCTTTCAAAAGTACTGTGAAATGTATAAATTTTCTTAAAGTATAGTTAAATATATGGCACACATCCATGTTCTGAAGATGAATTGTTAGTGCCTTTTTTTCAACACTACAAGACAAATTGTCCTTGGGGGTCCTCTTGTGGTAAGACTTAATTATTGCACTTAAAGTCTCCGTGGTGTTCAAGCTTAAACTGATCTGTCTTCAAACACTATTTTCTGCTGTTTGTGAAACTACAAAAAACAAATGCAAGTTAATGTTAAGTGATTGCTGAAACTCACAGGAAAAAAAAAAAAAGCATAGCTATTGCAAATATTTCCATGATATAAACCTATAAATGGTATATCAAAGACTGGTTTTGAAACTAGAAAATAATGAAATGTTAGATACTGAGACAAAAATGTCAGCTATGTTAGCTGAAAAAAAGCAAACAAACCAAACCAGGAAGCAGGACTAAGACAAGTATTACAGGATGATCACTTCCCTTGCTTTTTATTTTTTTCACACTATTTGCTTTTTGCCACAGTATAAGATCACAGTGTTGCTTTCCATAACAATTTAGTAGAAAAATACAAATCTTTCAAGTTATATGGTTGTAATAGGAAGTTAAATATCACCATCTGTCAGCATTATGACATTTTATATTGTACTTCCATAGAACTCCCCATCAGGGTCAATACAAATAATGTTAAGGCCATATAAATGTGCAGGCACATATAGCCTATGAAATACAGTCCTGCTGCTGCCCGACATCACCAGGAATTCTGCTAGGAATGAAATAACATTCAGGCTTAAGATACTAATAAATGCATTTGTGGGGTTCCAAGGGAAATGGATAACAACTTGAGAGTGGGAGATGAAACTGAATAATTAAGCAGAAAAATGCTACATGGTGTGTTTTCAAATTCACTCCCGATATTCAAAAAGAAAAAAGGAAATGTGTTACTGAAAGTTGTAGACCAGCAACAGCATATAGAGATGTTTTCTGAAAGAATGCAGAAAGTATTATTAATTTTAAATTAGACTCGTTATTCCAACAAATAACATAACATGGAGCAAATAGTAAAGAAATTACCAAGACCATTATTTCACAGGTGAGTTGAAAGACAGTGACAGCTGTTTTTTAGATGACAAAACCGACCTAGAGCTCGATAGTTAGTAGGTTCTATTTACAAAAATATAATCTTCTAAAAATATGTATTTTTAAAAAGTTACGAAGTTTAATAACCTTCTGAAGTTTAAATTACAGTGTTTGCTTCTTTGGCTCTTCCCTGTGAAACTTTGAAGCATCTGTCTTGCAGGTGCAAAGTAGACTTGAATCCCTCCGCCTTCCTTCCGTATTCAGGTCAGGAAGATACAGTATACTGCAGAAACTGAAAACCACCAGTGGAAACATATCTACTCTAAAGCAGAATCTGTGACAAAATGAACCTTGGGTGCCTATCTATTCCAACCCTGTTATACAGAAAGCTATACATTTGGAGGAGGAGAAAGTGGAGTAATGACTTAGAAACGGCCAAGTTTAATCGAAGGTCAGCTTAAGTAATTATGATAGAAAAATCAATAGGGATTAGTTGGCTCTTCTCACTAATATATTTTTTAGAAGATCAAAGAAGATTATCCACCAGTCTAATACATGTAATAAAGGATTTTGGGGTTTAATAATTTTACAACATTCAGTTTTCTTTCTGTAGTGGTTATACTTCCATCACCTCTCCATCAGAACACTACCTTTTAAAGTGTTTTATTGGAACTCCCACATAAAGTTGCCCTTAACTATTCAAAGAACTGACTGAACAGGCATAGCATGATCTGATTTCTTGCACATACAGAGTAACACTGGCAAATACTCCCTTGTTTAGTTCAGCTTATCTTCAAAAGCTCTTGGAATACCTGCCGTTCTTAGCCCTGATTTGGATATATTCCACTTCTGGATATCATTTCAGTCAAGGGCAAGCTAATAAAACTGTAATACTTTGATTATATTCAACCTTCAGCTACATTGATTAATCATACAGCAACTTGCCTAAGAAGTTTTTCATCTTTGTATCTCTATTGATTGTAACTGCTTATTCCAATTGCTGACCTGGTTATTATAACATCACCTGTTTCAGTGACACTACTGAAAGGCACTTTGTTGAGACTACATTGTAGACTAAGGAGAAAAGAACATTTGACCACTGTGAAACCAGTGTGATAATCTCCTGCCCTCTGAAACTTTTGGCTACAGGTACAAACTGACAACAGCCCGAACTGTTTGTAATGGAAATAACTCAAAATCTTATGTATCTCAGATGAAGGCAAAGTCGCTCTTCCTCAGTGTTAAATACAGTGTCAGAAAGAAGTTAACGTATATTGTTGACTACTCGGCTTAGATGGAAATACAGAAGTCTAAACATCACTGTATGGCAGGCTGAAAACCAGAACGTAGGGGGGGAAAAAAGTCATTGAGGAGAGGCTTCTATCTGAAGTGATGCACAAAGAAAACAAGTAAATAAGAATTAAAAAGGTTGAATTAAGATCTCTATGAACCTCAGCAAGACTAAGCTGAAGCCCAAAATGAGTATGTAAATAAGAGAAATGTATAAAATTCAATTAAGATACTTTGATAGTTAATTGGATTAGCATTTTTGCAATCCCTGACCAAGCGTTAAGGTAAATACGATGAGGTGGGGGAAAATACTCAGTTGTTCCAGTCACTCTTACTCCCCAGTGTCTCTAGGAAGAATCCTTCACAAATCGACACACAGCAATTCATGATGCTGGGAAAGTCTCTGATTGCTGCTGTCGTTCCAAAAGGCTGGTGTTGATAGCTACCTTTTAGACGTTTAACTCTTTCAAGGGACTGAATCAAAGCCATCGACTCCTGGTGAAGGGCAATAGACAAAGAACTGGAACACATCAGATACTGATTCCCCAGGATTTGTATTAGCTGAACTGGTACTGCTGGTTAAGGATCCAGGGCTCTGATCTGCCCTGAGGAGTGCCACTCACCTCAGCTTTCCTAAGGAGGACCAGGTAGGAAGGCACCTTTTTGCTATATTCTCTACAAGAATTTATGAAAGTGTTTGTGTAAATCCATTAGTTAATAAAAGTGAAAGTTCGCTTGCTGGTTTTGGGGTGTTTTTTAACTATTTTGATGATGAAAAGAGGTATTCCAAATGCAGCGTGCCCAATCTGCCTCCCAGTTAGCGGGTCAGTCTGCCAACACCAAGTAGTGTAGATGTGAGTCAGAAAAAGAAGCACTGCGCATCTGTAGGACCAAACCCAAGACTTGGAACAGGTGAGCTGAGATGGTTGGGGAATGTGAAAGAATTCAAAGGGGCAGAGGGGTGGGGAATCTCATAGCCACTGCCCACTGTGACTGAGCACTAGGATTACATACAAGAAGCAAAGTCTAACATTTGAATGAAATAACATTCTACCTTTAATACTAAAAGACTTTCACAGAATTATTGAGATGCATTTTGATGGTGTCACTGTGTTTGAAACACGCATTTAAAAGGATCCAGTTTAAGTCTACATAAGAGCTATTTAATTTGTGAACGTATTTCAGAAGGGATATATAGTTCAGTCTGAAGATAGTTCAAAGTAAAATAGCAAAAACAGTAAGTAATTTGGAAAATAAAAGGAAAGGTTAAGGGTCAATCAGTAGAAAAATTAAGAGTGTGCTCGGGAAATATGTGCAGTTTTTCATTGAGTAGACAAGGATTAGAACATTTACTAGTCAGGACAAAATAAAAAAAAATGTTGAATTTAAGCAAGGGCAAGGAAAATTTATATTAAGCATTAGGGCAGATTAAACAGCACAGCAGCTTTTAGATTCGGGAAAGTAATGAAATCATCACTGGAAGTGAGAGCTAAAGTAGACACCTTTATATTCTATCTGATCGGGGATAATCTGCCTGTAGGACAGGAACTTATTTTATTAACAAGAGAATAATGACAAACAATGAACTTAAAAAATACAACTACCCTTCACCTAATTTTGGTTTAGAGCTGGGCATCATCTCTCCTGGCAGACTGTTGAAATTTTGAGTTGAACCATTTATACAGTTTCTATTTGTTTTGTTGTTGTTTGGGTTTTTTTAACAAGTATTTATAACTCGAATAAGTCAAAAGAGAGGTCTGTATCACCTAAATTTCTTTATGGAGGCCCTCTAACATCTAATTTTTGATGAATACATAAATACATCATTTTTTATTCATACGCAAATCTTGTGCCACTGCTCCTCACCTTTAAATCTTTCCTCCTTTGGGTCCTCTTGGACCCTCTGCCACCCTCAAGCAAGCCAGTCCTGTGGCTGCCTGTTTAATGAGGACAGCAAGGCTGTCAAACTGAGTCAGTAGGTTGAATAGACCTTTCATCATACTCAAGAATCTGTTGAAAAGGGTATCCAAAGCTGATAAGAAGATAATCAAACACCTTCCCTTCAAGGTACATTGCATCATACTATTAAATTTACTTCAGTACTGTGCATGAATACAATGAACATCACAATAAGCAGGTGAACGTGTAGCATACAGGAATTGTTACAGGCAACTCCCAATCTCTCCCATTGAAAAATAAACAGAAAAGTTTTTGGAGGCTAACAAGAAAGACTGTACACTCTTTCATAGCTTAAATGTAAGATACAGCATACTGTGAAACGCTATTCTGCAAGGTTTGAAACAATGTAAAAAATGAAAGAAAGAAAGATGAAATCATAGGCTTCAAGAGTTCTGAAAATTCATCAGTACGTGTAGTTTTCACTTACAAGAGAGCATCACAGAAATCAGAGCCATGGTAATACATTGCAATGGTGATTTTTGAGGGTAACAGTAAAACTATTATTTTCTTTTATTCTTTGAACTTAGTTAAAAAAAATACCTTGCAGCAAGATCACATTAATTTTAGTAAAGGCGTAATGAAAGGCTGAATAAGCAGCTTTTGTGGCAGCATACTTTCGGTTGTAAACATTCGATCACAGAGCAGCTCTTTAAAACATTCATCATTAGATTCTACGATGAACTGCATGCAGTGTGACACTCTGCTGTCAGAAAAGGAGTTGAAATGTCCATGAATGTTTCAATGTAGCTGAAGATGTACGTGTTACAGGGTGAGTCTGTTAGTTTGTCAAATAAAGCCAAACTCTGACATGATGAAGACAGACTAGCCCATCAGCCATTCCGGCCAACAGGTCTGTTCATCTTGTGCTACATCCCTTACGCAGCGCCCAGCTCTGCGTTATCAGCGACAGCCCAACCATTTGTTGCTGCAAACCCCGCCACGATCTGCTACAGCCATTCACATTTTATTCTTCACTGTCGATCACAGCCGAGGAGGCAGGGACCCCTGCGCGGTTGAGCCTGCTGCCCGCCTGCCGCGGCGGCGCGCCTCTGACGGCCCCTGAGGGGCGAAGCCGAAGCCCGCTAGGCCCAGGCCTCCTCCTCCTCATTCCCCTTCCTTCCCAGCAGCCCCTTCGCTCTCTCGGCCACACCGTTCCCACTCGCTGGGCCGTTGCAGTGTCATCTCTCCCAAGAGCCGTTTCTGGCGCGGGCTCCCCACCCGGCGGCTCCC